>WNNJ02003080.1:0-27144 GCA_012934845.2 Pomphorhynchus laevis
GATTTTAATATTAATCAAGTACCTGTTGAGGGGTCCCGGCTGCTGTGTAATGCCTGAAATATCTGGAAATTCTATATATATCCTTCAATTTGTGCTCAATGCTCTTTGTTGATAAGAAAGTTTGCGTAATTGTTCAATGAATTGTTCAGTTTATCGTTTATCAATGTCTTATCATAGAATTGAAAGCAATTATAATTATACGATAAAAATCGTGATTTCACTTATCACACAATCAAATTAGACATAAACTCAATGTTTTTGTTTTGTCAGGACGACGAATAAGAGGCTTGACGATATTTATGATAATTTCAAAAATGTTTTATACCATATTACTATTAGTAACTTGATTTTTATGTCAAGTTACGTTCGTAGTGAGCTCTTTCACAAACATTTTGTATATTACGTTTGAGTTCTATGCCGTTTTTCATAATGCAGTCATGATACTGGTTGAACAGGTTTAATTAGTAAAATTTCAAATATCGTAATTAGCATAAACTAGTTTTACTCTGTTTAATTTCAGCAACGGTGTAAAAGCGACAGAGAAGTTAACCATAGACCAACTATTGTATTAAAAAATCGACAGCTGGTAGAACAATCATGGGATACTGTAATCGTCGGAGATATAATTCAACTACGAAATAATGATTTTGTTACGGTACGTCACTTTAAAATATTTTAGTAATTTTTTATCTAATCTTTTATTAATATCATGAATGTTCGATTAATTTTTCTATTTTTGTTTTGAAGAAATATAAATCAAATCAGCTAACTGAGTCTACGTATTTAATATAATTATAAAATAAACAAAACATAATAATGCTAAATCAAAATTTAATAATTAAATAATAAAAATAATTTTTATAATTTCTTAAATCAACAAAATATTATACGTTTGTCTTCTTCGTAGATAAATATCGTTCTTTTAGGAGGGCTTGCTGCTACTACCAGCCTACCTTGTTATTGCCCTTTAAAGCCGTCACCAGAATGCTGACAGCATTTTCACGTTGGACGGCGATGTTAACGTTTTGGAGGATGTATGAAGTAGCACTTGAATCCCCGGTAACGTGCTGTAATCTTTTTCCTATCTCCTTAACAAGATCCAAAGCGGAAAAGCCCAGTGATCCATAAGTCTCTACTCCAAAAGGGCAAAATATGTGGGACATGGTCAAGTCGGCATATTTCAGCCGTTTGCGCTCTTCGGCATATGAAGCTGCTTCGCCCGCTATTCTAGCTGCATTCCTAACATTGCTGGCTGCGAGGGTGTCCACGCAGGTGGCGCCCCACATAAAACATTTCCCTTCACGCCAAGTGAAAATGGTGACTCCATCAGGACGTCGACCGTCCGATCTGCATACATTGGATGGCTCTAGAATGTTTGGGGCGTTGACGGTGTTGAGGACTCTGCTTATCACTGAATTTATTTCCGCGTGTCTGGGGAATCTGCCTCTTAAAATTCTGCATGCTAATCCGTGTCGTCTTAACTCGTCAACAGACGCTCCACAATGACGTATGTGTGGAGTACATGTAGGAAGGCCTAGTCTTAGGGAAATGCTCAATCTCACAACCTCGTCATCGAGCAAAGTTCCCAGGGCACCAATCAGAACTTTGTTTAGCCAAGCACCAGACTCACTTATGGAAACCGCCATAATTTGCACGCGAGATGCCTCGTCTTCCGAGCCTTTAGTTAAAAATTTATGAGTTAGTTTAACGAGGGGAGTGTCCCATGCGGATTGTTTATGGATTTTATACGGTGCCTCACTGAGACCCGTCTTGACCAACCAAGTTGAGTAGCCAGCGTCAAAATGTGGGCAATGTGTAGAGTTATTCAAAAGAATGTTGACGCAGTCTTTCGTTGCCACTACAGACGATAAAAAGCCGGAAGAGCAATGTCCGCTGAACTGCGGATCCCTAAACCACCGAACGGTACGGGTGATATAGCTTGACGCCAAGAATCGTTCGCTATCGCGCAATTTGTGATGTGGGATGAATATTTTTGCAGTACACCATCAAGCCTATAGAGTTCCGCGTACATGTTGAAGCAAGGAGTTGTACGGAACTTATAAAGCAGTCTGGGCATGTAAAGACAGTTTTTTACAAGGAAAAGTGCCTCGTGAGCATGAAGCTCTCTTACCCTAGTGCACATTAATACCAATTGCTCCTCGCTCTAAGCCAAATCAATCGGTGAATTCTCTTCTAAAGATTTGCAAATTTTCCCGACTAATCACTTTTATGTTTGGAGCTACAGTGGAAATGGTAGTAGTCATCTGTTCGATTTCATGTTCCCCTATATTCAGCAACATGAGCTCACATTTGCCTGCATTGAGCTCCAGACCTATTCGATTAGCTGATGCCAAAATCGTCTCCAAATCGTGCAGCACAACAGATGAATCTCCTCCAAGCGTTGCGTCGTCCAAGTCCCACGCGTTAAAAGTGGATTGAAGGGAGTGCGAAATAGGATTTACTGCTAGATCAAAACCAATTGGACTAAGGGGATCGCCCTGTTGAACGCCTGTATTTGACCAAATGATTCGATCTTCATAAACAAGAAGTGTCTGATAGCCGTAGGCAGTTTGGAAATACGGAAATGCTTCTGGGACGTGTTCTTTTACTGCTTCGAGAAGAGCACCGTGATCTATGGTGTTCAAAGCAATTTGAAAGTCTTTTTTGAGAACAACTGTGGGCTGTTGGCAGTTTATTATGAATTATCGAACTGCGTGAACAATCGCTTCTGCTCTAAATGGTGTACAACACCCTAGTTGGTATGGACGGAGGTTATCAACTACTTTTTGTGATATCCTTATACACAGTATCTTGGCAGCAATGCGACGGAGTGTTCTGTCGATTGCGATTGGGCGAATCCCGCCATCCTTTTTATTAAGTGCACATAAGGACGCCGAAAAGAAAAGCTGCACTCCTTCCGCGACGAGATTGGCATTGATAAAACCATCGATTACACGAGAAAGAGCGAGTTACATATACGGAACTGCATTACCAGCGCTATAGAACATCGTGTCTTTCAAGTGTTGAAGGCAAAGGCCATCCATTCCATGTCCGAACCATTGGCGAAACTCGAAATGACCCTTCTTATCTCGAAAGAGTTGGAACGACTCGAATTTTCTGGAGGATATTTTTGAGGATTGAAACTATCTCTTGTGTGTGAAGGGTGCATTTCCTTAAGGGACTGAAAAGAACTCTCTCTCTATATTGTCAGCAAAGGAGTCAGATGATGTGAGTAGCCGTACAGCCCCACGAACATCACCGTCTGCAAGCTTGATAGAAACTCGTTTTCACAAGGTTTTTGATTTCGGAGCCTTCGAATGGGCATTATTTTTCATTGGTATACAGGGGTCCGATTGCTTGGTAATCTTAAGGAAGCTATCATCAAACTTCAAAATTCTGTCCTTGATTATAGATGTAAGGGATCGCTCGGATGATTCACCTGATGTAAGCACGAGTCTAGAGAACATGAACAACCGAAGCCAGCTTTTTGGACTGTTCTTATCCGCACAGTCATTTAAGAGACGGGTAAATGTGTTAGCTGTATAGTATCTAGCGCCATTCGGTATTCTTTTCAAAACTGATTTAGGGAGATGCTGGGACAGCTGATATAAGGTGGGTATATCGTTCAATTTTAAGACATGAAGAGCTGGGTTATTTGCAGTTTGTTGATGTTGTAATGCAGAAAGTGTACGACCAGACCCCTCACACCTGGAACGAAGGGGCCTGTGAACCCGGAATTTTCTAAATTTGGTGATCCTGCGAGAAATTTTGCAAATTGAACATTCCCACTCGACAGGGACAGGTTGAGTGGAGTGTGTAGCGTCAGACTGAGGAGGCACATACTCGGCAAGATGCGGGTCACTTATCATATGTGGGTATGACGATCCAGTGGCAGTTGATGATTTTGTCGCGAATCTGGGCTTACTTTGCTGCTTATCTACATAGTCTGCCTTGTAAACTTTGTTATTTCCTTCGTGGATTCGTCAATGTGGTGTCCACTTAAAATTGTTGAATACGATTTGGCACTTGTAATTGTTGAAGCACTTGTAATCGTTGTTGATGAATATTACGCACTGTTAAATCGTTGTAATCGATGTAATCGTTGAAGTAATCGTTGTAATCGTTCTAATCGTTGCTTGCATGTGATATTTTATAATCGTTGTTTGTTTAAGATTTTTTATAATTGATGTCAAGTTGAAATAAAAAATTGAAATTTAAAATAAACGTCATTTTTATGAATTGACTAATAAATAACAGAAGTTGTATCAGAATAAGAATTAGAGGTCATCAGGAGGAACTGCTATGCTATCAGGTTTCGGCCCCTAACTTCTCTACCCAACATAGTAGCGGGGCCAAATACATGCTAATGATGTATTTCCTCTGAAATAACTATCTAGTATCTTATTCTAATGCAAAGTATATTATTTATTATCCATCCATAAAAATTTGCCACTTAATAGTTTAAATTTATTCTTTATATTATTGTATTGATTTATATATTTTACTGTTTTCTGCTTGATGTTATTTTTATAGTAACCTAGTTTAAAATATGTATCTATTACATTATTTAAATGATTTTGAAGAATGCCAATATCATTACATATTGTTGCAATTCTTAAAATTTCATTATTTAATGTATTATATTTTATATTATATGGTATGCATGAATGCTCATGCAAAAATATGTTTCTTGTAAATTTAAATATGTCATCTTTACGATATAAATTAATAGTAGTTTTAGTTAATGTTAATTTAATGTTCATATCTAGATATACACCTTCTTTATAATTAATATTGGTTTTGTTAAGAATAAGGCTTTCTGGATAAATGTGCTCACTAATTGAATAAAAATTATTAGAATTAAATACACATATATCATCAATGTATCGAAACATATATTTCATATATTTATATTGTTTAGATTTAGTTTTTACACAGTTATGAACAAATTCATATTCTATAAAGCTTAAAAACAAGTCAGCTATAATTGGGCTACTATTACCACCCATTGGAACACCTTTTACTTGTCTAAATATAGATGTCCCTACTTTTAAATAATTTTGATTTATCAAAATATTTAAGGATTCTATTAATTCAATTTTATCCATATATTTATATTTATTTGATGGTTTAATTTTTGTTAGATAGGCGTTATAATTATTATAACATATATATGTATATCTTTTTCCGAATATAAGATTAATAAATTTTACTAACGCTTCTTTAATATCTACTAAATCTAGATTTGTATAAAGCGTACTAAAATCGTATGTATTTATATTTTGAAAATTTATTCCTTTTGTCTGTTCTAAACATTCTTTTGTAGAATTAATACTGAAATAGTGTTTTATACCAGTATTAATTTCGATTACCTTGCAATATTTTTTAAAACCAACAAAATATTATTTAAAATTTATTTAAACTATTAAGCGGTTTTTTACGAATGGATAATAAAATTTTTTAAAACCAACAAAATATTATTTAAAATTTATTTAAACTATTAAGCGGTATTTTACGAATGGATAATAAACAATGTGCTTTGTATTAGAATATGGTACACTAAATAATCAAATTTCATCAGAGGAAATACGTTGTTATCATGTATTTGGCCCGCTGCTATGTTGGGTCGAGGAATATGGGCCGAAACCTGATAACATAGTAGCGCCTTCTGATGACCTCTAATCCTTATTCTGATACATCGTATATTGTTTATTATTCAATTCATAAAAATTGATTTTTATTTTAAATTTCAATTATAAAATTTACCTTGATATTAGCATAACTTAACATATAAATTTATATATAGTATAAAGTACATATACTCAGTTATCTGATTTTGCTTATGTTTAAATTACGTAATTATAATTTACATAAATTATATTTACTTAAACAAATTTTTTAACATTTCATTGAAATAAGCTGAACTGTTAATGATGGCATATAATTTATACACTATTTGATGCGTATTTATCCTTCACAGAAAAAAGTTTTTGCAATTTGATATTGACGCAAATACAACAATGTATTTCAAGAGAAAAATTAACGAAGTGCTATTGATTATAAATAGGTGATATATTGTTTAGACTAAATGAAAAGTTGTAACTTAAATGTGTTTCACTGATGAATTTAATTAATTCAGATTTTATGTTACATTTATTTGCATTCATTTACATTTATTTATTCATTTATTTTGTTTTACAATTATTTATTTTTATAATTCATAGTAAAATGAATTCACTTAAAATTCATAATGCAACGTTGAAATTAATTGATTTTAGGCAAAATTATTAGCGTTTGTTAAATTGCGCAGACATTTTCCTCGATTTGTAATTTTACGATGGACTCTAGTGTTCATTCTCTTAGTTTTTGGATTGTGATTACCACTAGCCCGTATCAAATTCATCTCGGCTCTGTGAATTTTGAATGAACTGTGGTGTGCCACACATCACTTGCATCATGATACGGTTAATGTCCAAAAGTACCACTCAGCTATGACAAGGTTGAGACTTTACAGAATTCAGCCATGAATGAAAGTTTAGTTTAGATAAAAACTTGTCTAATTTCAGTTATTCGTGGTGAATCACACCATTATAACATCATCTGCATACCTAATTTATAGTGACGGGCGAAAATGCTGCTTACATACAAAATTATTCTCCACGGCGTCTTCAAGCAAGCCTGCAAAGATAGGACCAACACGACTACCCATTGATAGATTATTTTATTTACAAAATAAAATAATTATATAAATGAAAATATACTCAAATCCTTGTAATTTCCAACAATGATTACGTTTTCATTGTGAAAAATTTAAATTACTTGGATATATAATCATACATGTAGAAAATTTCGTGAAATTGTAGAATGGACAGAAACACAATGTTATCGAAGAGAGCAAAACAAAAGCGAAAGAGCAAGAACACACTTTAAAACGTTTTAATTGAGCACGAAGTAGAGTCAGAGCCCACGTGATTTTTTGTTTTGGAAATTATGCTAAGCTTTTTTAAACACAAGATTAAATAAAAAATATGCATAAACTATTGGTTATAATGAAGATAATGCTGTTTATGTATAAAATAAAATGAAACAAAGTACGTGCATAAGAAAACCTGCAAAAATTAATTCTCAAATTTTATGACATGTAGTTTAGTCAGATAAGGAAATATGTAAATTTGAAAGAGGCTTATAACGCTTTTTAATATATCAAAAATCAAAGAAGTTATCATGAATCTTAAAAGGCACATTTAGTCTTTCAATATTGACAATATGGAATGTGCACCTAATGGTCATTTTAAACGTAAACGAGTCTAAACTTTGATTTTGAAAGATAATGTTACGAATTTAACAAATGTTGATAGCAAAGTTGGCTAATTATTGACTGAGGAATTATCAAAATGCATGCACGAACTCATATCACTTATATCGTCGTTTGTAAAAAGCCACACTAAATGCTCTGTCGATTACCTGGATAAATTTAATGCAGTAAAGATGATGTTAAAATCGCAGATTTCCTACTCACGTTGGACTTCAATTTCTTATGTACAAAAATTTCGTACAAAGAGTGGTGAATTGAATCAATTAGTTAAGCCATGAAAAACTGCAAATTGGTCGGAAACAAAGTGTAAATTTATATTGGACTCACTTGAGTTGATATTAAAAGGTAGTATTTTTAAATTTAACGGTTTGATATTTATATAGGCAATAAGCACGGCAATGGAAACTCCAATGGCTCTGGCCTATTTCATATTGCACATGCACTGATGTGAACAATGAATCATTAAACATCAAGTATTTAAACCTTTTAAATGATATAGTTAATACATGGACGACATTTTTATAATGTGGAAAGAAAATGAAACTAAATTGAATAGTTTCTTAAATAACTTAAACACCACCGCTTCTTTTAAATTTACCATTCATCATAAGTTACTCAGTAGATTTATTGGACATTTCAATATATAAAGATAGTAACAATCAACCTTAATCAACATTATATAGAAAGGTACAAAAGCTAAAAATTGCCTGATTCATTCACAAAGTAGTCAGTCACCCAATGCTTATGAAACGCAACATGATAAAGAAAATATAATGTATATCTATATGATATATACACATATATATATCATGATAATATATATCATGCGAATATATAATGTATAATGCATATGTGCACAAGTATAAAAAGGCAAAAACAAATGGAATGCCTCAAAAAGAATTTATACGATCAGTAATTTATACGAAAAAAGATATTATCATGTTTACAGAAAATTAAAAATAAATGTAAAACAGATAATGATGAAAAGAACACGTCAAAAAACATAATGTTTATTTCAATGAGATATTTTATTCAGGTATCCGTAATTTACAAAAATATCTTGGACAATCGATACAAAAATTGGAGCGTGTACTAAACGATCGACCATAATTATACTTATATCTTACCCGTATGATAATCTTATCAAACATCGGTTAATAAGATCATAATAAGAAAAGATAAAAATTAAGAATAAAGGATGTTAAAAAAATTTAATTGTATTAGTGATGCGTTAACGTTATTGGTTGTGATACATTTAGGAGCCCTAAGCGAAGCTAGAATATATAATTTACCAGATACTCGACTGCTTCACTAAAATTATTAATATTTAGTTAAGTGTAAATAATGTAGTCCACATCAAGTTGGAGAGAGCAGCGCATCGTTGAATATAAGACTCAATAATAGCCGGAGCGACTTAAAAAAATAAATAGATAACAAAACATGCTGAGTTAGTCACTGTGTGGTACATACTAAGCTTAATAAGGATTGCTTTAAGTACACATTAATTAAAAGTTTTACACAAAAATAAAGAGAGAAAGAGTTTGGAACAAAGATGGATAGGTCAGTTAATGACTGATGACAAAAGGCATAAGAACATTTATATTACTGGAGTAGAGATTAAATTTCTGATGTATCTTAAGTGATTTTGATAAACTGTTTCCATACTGTTCTTTGTTTTCATGTATTCTTAAAATTCTAGATTGATAAACCATTCTGCTAAACATTTTCAAAAGATAGTTTTTTTTTGCTCTTTCGCTTGTGCTTGCCCTTATTCTATTTTTTTTATGTATTCAACTTTGGATCCAAGCGGATAATGTCATTTAACGAATATAATCTTCAATATATGATGTTTTGTTTAGGCTAATGACTTTTTCAGCTTCTAGGGTTAACAATCAGCCGTATCTTACATTCAATTAATCTATATGACAGAAAACAGATGGAAGAACATTACAATTATTCTTTGCGAAAGTTGCTGATTAGTAATATACTCTTTAATATCTTTCATGAGTTTTACTGTCCAGTACAGTGGATCAAACTTCTCCTTAACTCTTTTTAGCAATCTCAAAATGCTTTGAGATTGGACAAAGCATTAAAGTTCGAAGTGACATCACAGTTCGAACTTTAATAGTGACATCTAAGTTTCCGAGATCAACTAATGGTAGTAAGAAAAAAATCACTGTATAGCTTTTGAAGATATTCGATGTGCAACATGTATATATAAATATTAATTCAACAAAAAGTTTTAAAAGCACTAGAACGAATTATATTTAAACAGTTCAAGGAAGTCTGTTTGCAAATCTTGGTATCTGGTCTATCTATGAACTTTTTCAGATATGCGAAATACAATATGTAGCTGAAATATATGATTATATGCACAAGCGCAATAATTTGAAATTCCTTTAAACAAAAAGTAAAAAATCGAAGCTGCTATGTAGCGGTTACGCAATAAGGAACATTGTGAGCATGTATTTAGGTTGATGATACATTTAATAAGATTAAGTGAAGAAGAAAAGATCTGTTCTTAACAGTACAACTTATGACCGATCCTTCATATACATTCATGCATATATAAATTAAAAAATATTTCAGTGATATATTGTATTTCATATTTTTATTATGTATTGTTTTAGGCTGATATTTTTATCGTATCAACAAGCGAATCATCAGGACTATGCTACATTGAAACTACAGAGTTAGACGGGTAGGCAATTTTAAATAATTTTAATTTCTCTATCAAGATTTGTTTTTTTTTCTATAAAATTCTTAAACATATTTTTTACATACTTGACGTATTTTTTATTTTAAAAATAAAATTATTTTAGTTTTTATTACGAATTAAAAATAACGAATTTTTATTACGTATCTTGTTAATGTTGTCATAATTTTATTTATAATTAAATCTCTTATTTTTGAAATTGCGTTTTTATTCAAAATTCATGTTATATTTACTAAAATTACATGCAACTAACTTTATCCATTTTCTTAATATTTGTATTATTTCTTATGTGTTAGTTTTTATCTGATTTAATATTTATTACCAATTGTTTCGTTATAATATTCGAAAATTAGTACTTCACTTTTGCTGAAAAATGATTATTTTTATAAAATATGTTGTTAAAAAAGTATCACTAATATAAGTCGTATTCTGTCCAAGAACAGGTGTTGTTCTGTTCTACTGAGTAAAGTTTATTAAACAGATCAAGTGTATTGATCTTTGCACGTTTAAATTTTGATTTATTTTTTCATTTAATTATTATAAATATTACATACAGGTTACTGTGAGGTTATTTGAACCACGGCTTTGGGTCCTTGTTTCTGTTGGTTTCCCTAATTATTTCAAAATAGTAGGTAGATAAAATTAAAATTTAACAAGCTTTCTTTTGCAATTTATTTAAAACGTTTTCGGGTTAGTCCTTCGTCAGTAGCATATTGTATAATATGTATGATTGTTACTGAAGAAAGGGCAACGCAAAGGCGTTTATAAATAAATTGATAAAGAAACCTTGATTAAATTTTATCTACCTACTTAGTTTTGATAAATATATATAAACCGAAAATTAAAACAGTTGATTACAA
The DNA here is from genome assembly GCA_012934845.2 of Pomphorhynchus laevis. NCBI lineage: Eukaryota > Metazoa > Acanthocephala > Palaeacanthocephala > Echinorhynchida > Pomphorhynchidae > Pomphorhynchus > Pomphorhynchus laevis. The sequence continues at coordinate 10,892 of WNNJ02003080.1, forward strand.
GCGTCATAGTTTTGGATCTTTAAAATTGTTGTCAGGGTTACAGCCGAGTTCAAACTCTGTATGTATCATCCCTATCAAAGTTTCTTCTTTCCGCAATCGCTCATTATCATTAGTTATGCCGCTATGCACAGTTGTGTAATTCATGCAATCGAAATTTCCATTCTCCATGCTGTGACGAATTGCTCGATCGGTAATGTTAGATGAACGATAATGGGACCTATGAATATTCATTCTTCTTGCTAAACTTAAACTGGTTTGGCCGACCTACTGCTTCTTACACAACGTGCATGTTCCAACATACGTCACATATGTTGTTTTACAGCATGTTTTATTTGACTATTTGACATAACCGCATGTCACAGAGCTGCGTATTATTGAACCGCCTTGAATGACACTACATGTTTTGCACCTTTTATCTTTGCAACGCTGGCAGCCGAGTGAATGGGTTGGTGCATTAATAAGGTTTTCGATTTTCGCACCAAGGCGAAAACGAACGTCGACAGATATCGCGACAAGGCCGCCACGTATGCCTTATATAATGTCATTTATTTTACGCCTTATGTTATCTAAGCTTGGATGAAACTGTACAATTAACATTTTTTGTTGATTTTTTTTGGGTTGCGGACTTAAGCAGCTCTCGGCGAGATAGCTTTCGTATACTTTTAAACTGGTTTTCAATCATTGCGAATTTGTATCCTCGTTTAATACACTGCTCTTTTAACAGTTCTAATTGTTTTTCAAAGTCGCATGATTTCGAACAAATGCGTTTTATTCGCAGCGCTTCGTTGTATAGTATGTTCCGCTTTATAGACCGATGATGACAACTGTTTGCATATACATACAGAAGAACATACTCAGATTTTCTATAAGCCATAGTTTCATAAAAACCTGATTTACGCTTGATTGTTATGTCTAGAAAGTCAACACTGTTTTCGCTTTGTACAAAGTTATAATTCAGACCTTACTCACGCATTCGTCCAAGTGATCATTTATAGTTTGTCTTATGTTCACATTTTCTGTCGCCGAGAGCTGCTTAAGTCGGCAACCCAAATAAAATCAACAAAAAATATGTTAATTGTACAGTTTCATCCAAGCTTAGATAATATAAGGCGTGAAATAAATGACATTATAAAAAGTATACGTGACGGCTATGTCGCGATATCCGTCGACGTTCGTTTTCACCTTGGAGTGAAAATCGAAAACCTTATGAATACACAAACCCATTCTCTCTTTAGTGCTGTAATAAACGTCAGTTATAACGTTATAATTGAGACATGTTATGGTGCTTCTAAATTGATTACTTTCTGTTAATTGAGCGCAACATTTACATCTTTTTCTTACTCATCTTTTACATTGATTGATGTTTTTAGTCCAATTCGAATGCCTTTTTTATCATTTATTATGTGTCGACCAATTTTATTGTTAGCTTGATAAATCCATTGGATATTTAGTAACGTCAAATATTTAGTCGTTGCAATTGTGCGAATTTTTTTCTTCATTCATTTCTGTATATGTCTTAACGTGGGGGTGGTAAGGCATAATTACATTAATTGAATTTTTGTTTTTATTTGTTACTTTCAGTTGTTTTACATAATTGAGTGTTTTTAAATATTGATAAGTGGTTTTGTTGTCGGGATCTTTGGATTCCGCTTAAAATTTCATGTGTAACGAAGACTCGGTTTTTTTTAATGTTTTTAAGGTTTTTGATCTGAATCTCGCGTATATCGGCTCGCTGCATATATTCATAATTCTCGCTGCCTCGCTCTGAATAGTTGCTTTTTTGTACAATTTTGATGTGCGCTATTCGCGTGAAGATAGTTAGGTATTGATGCTGATTTTCTGTAAATACTTGTTTGTATATTTTGTTTATCGTCTCTATAGACTGAAACGTCCAGGATATTGGCAGGGATTAAGACTGATGTGGTGAATTTTAAACATTCGAAATTGTTTATATGTCTAAAGAACTTTTCTAAGTTTGTTTGCCCATGTTTCCAAACCATGAATATATCATCAATGTATGGTACGAATAAAAAAGGTTTTAATTCAAATGATTGCATCATGTTTACTTCATAGTCACTTATAAATAATATGGCATAACTCGGTGCTACAACTGTACCCATGGCTGCTCCTGTTAGTTGTCTAAAGTATTGGCCATTAAATTCAAAGACATTATTCTTCAGAATAAATTCCATACTTTCTAAAACAAAATTTCTCTTTTTTTCACACCAATTATTAGCTGTCATTGATTTATTTAATGCGTTTAAGCCATCTGCATGTGGTATAGATGGATATAGTGATTCCACGTCTATCGTGATTAACAAATCCGTGGGCATGATGTTATTATTGACCTCATTTAGTTTGTTGAGAAATTCGGTTGTGTTTTCTACGTTTTGGAAAAAGTTGATCCACATCGCTTCCTTGTGTGTTCATTAATGAGATTTATTAAATTCTGTTTGATATTATCTAGCATTCTATATCGATGGTCGTAGAATTGTTTGTTTGTAGTTGTCGATTTCCTTCCTTTATGTAATCATTTGAGTCCCAAACGACTGATGAATTACTTTTGTCCGCTTCGCGTATAATAACATTATCCATGTTTCTTACTTCGTATATGGCAGCTGATTGTTCTATGATAAGATTTCGTTTAGTCCCATGGTTTGGTTTCATCTTTAAAAATTCCGAATAACACCATTTCCCACAGTTGTTAGTCAAACATATACGTTGCTACGGGTTGTTTATATCCTTAAAGCTTTTAGTTGCAATTTTTCGTAGACCGTTCGTTAGATTAATTGGTAAAAATTCACGTGGACATATATTGTACTTTAAGCCTAAATCCAAAATTTCTTTCTGTGGCTGACTCAAATTTACATTCGTAAGGTTAGTGTGTGCGTTAGCTATTTCTATTTTTCGAATTTTATTTCGTCTAAAATTGAATTTCTAGAGGTTTGATTTCGTCCTGTTTAATTTGCTTTCTTATTAGTATCCAGGATAGTTTGCGTGTCTTTCCTGTAATCAGCTGGTCGATAAGATCCGTATAAAGCTGACATTTCATAGATTCTGTAGTAATTTCGAAGCTCTTTTCAAGATGTTGTTCTGTTTCTTTTTTATATGCTTTGCGAAACTTTTGTCTACTAGATCAAAATTAACACAGTGTTTTTGAAATTTTATATGTGCCGCTGCTCTAAATTTCTGTTTCGACATCAAGATTTCATGAGAAATATGATTATTTAAAATTAAATTATTGATTATTTAAAATTAAAATGGAATGAATAAGCATCATTTTTTCAAATAGCCAGACATAACCTGAGTTCAGCGTTTTTCTTATTGTCTCTGTCTCCGATTTGATTTTTAATCATTGAACACTAATAAATTTTCTTGAACATATATATAAACATTCTTGATAACTAATTACTTACAATTGATAAAGCAATAAAGCGAAACGTCTAGTGTGTTCTGTACTTTACTAGTTTACTAATCACACATATATTGTAAATTTGTATTCAAATAATGGATCCTAGTCATTAATTTAACAAGAATAATCAACACCGCCGTTCGAGTGCTCTTTCGTCTCCGTCGCTTCGACCACACATCCACATATTTTGCCCAACTCTCCTGGCCCACCATCCACATCCGCATCAAACTCCGCCTTCTCGTAACTTTTTGTCTCATCGCTGTCGGCTCCCTATCGTTCATCAACCTTCCTTTCTTAGACGACACTCGCCCCACCTCGCTATCGCTGCGTTCCCGTCATACCCTCTTACTCCACGTTCCCAATTACTCCAACAACTACGGTATCCGATCTTTCCTAGTCGCCGCCCCACTCTCCTAGAATCAACTCCCTCTCGACGTCCGCAGCACTCCCTCCTTTATCACATTTAAACACCTCCTCCGTTCACACCTTCTCGACACATGATTTACATTTTTGTTTTGTTGTGGTCATGTAAGCGTGCGCTGGCAAGCATTTGCCACGTTAAATAAATCTTTATTAGATAGTAATCGACGTAAATAAAGATTCAGCATTCACAGTAAATAGAATGCTATTTTGACTTAGTGATAACTTAATGACCTAAAATTTCGAAAAAATCATAAGTGCTAACAACAAAGGAAATATATCTATTAAGCAATGGATATTAGCTTCATATGTAGGTGTCGAGCTAGTCTTTCAGTAACAGTTCGGCAATTTAGAATTATTGTTCGGCCAGGACATGGAATCGATCCTTTATGTATCTTTGGAAATAAATGCATATATCCAGGTATCGGATTATCAGCAATCACACACTCAGAACTTCTAAGTAGGGTACAAATGGTGATAGTAACATCTGGCATAATGCCCTGATGATCAGTAGTTGCATCAATAATTTGATACTCGTCACCTGAAAAGAGACACATACCTTCCGCAACATAATCCGCTTTTGGACAAATTACTATATTACCACCCTCATCCGATGGTAATATAATGACATATTTTTTATGTCTCAGTTCAGTGAGAGCTATTATTTGTTTCTTTGTCAAATGCTTTAATAAATTATCATTAGGCTTAAGGTTCGAATACTTCGAGTTATCGGATCTTTAAAACATTTTCTGTAGTAGAACTTCGAATTACCGGATCTTTAATATTAGACAGGCTTATGTGCTGATCTTTAATTTGTTTGTATCAGTTGAAGACGACCAAATTCGCTAGGAGAGATGTTAAATGAAATATCTAGAAATAATACCTTAAGTTGTGTGCTTGTTATATTTACAGTCGAAAGGTTTACAATATTGTTAGCATCACAATTAACTTCAATAAAGGCGAAAAATACTAAGTTATACAAAATCTAAAATTATAAGAAATCGGGATTATGAAACACCTTTTGTTTTATATATTTACATTTTTAAAGTTATGTATTGACCAAACTATGTAGACTGAGTTTACTTATCTAATTTTTCCACATTCATTGTTTCCTCTATTTGAAACTACATTTATTGGCGATATATGTAATGTGTACTGTAAACTCTAAAGACGTTGAACATACAATCGATTATTATCGTTGTAGCTATTTTAGATTTTGTATGAACAATATTGATCAATAGTAAATGTAAAATACACTTTTCATGTTAATCGTTTTGTGCTAATTTTTATAATCTCTTTTATTGCAACTTTAGTGAAACCAATTTGAAAGTTAAGCAAGCGTTAGACGTAACAGCGATGTTTCGCGATAATTTAACCGCTTTGTCGAATTTCAAAGGAACGATTGACTGTGATCCACCTAATAATAATTTAAATAAATTTGAAGGCAATCTCTACTACAAAGGAGAATTATATCCATTAAATAATGATAATATTCTGCTACGAGGATGTCGGGTTCGAAATACGCGATGGTGTTTCGGTATTGTTGTGTATGCTGGAAGTGATACAAAACTTATAAAAAACAGTGGAAAGCCACCTTATAAGCAAACCGCAATTGATAAAATCCTTAATTCGCTTATTATAAAAGTAAGTCATATTTACATCGTTTATTGTACTATTGGCTATATATTAAACGTGTGTATATTTTATTTAGATTTTTGTATTTTTAATAACAATATGCTGCATTGCGATGATCGGTTGCGGTGTGTTTGAAGGCATTTTTGGTTATCAATTTACCGTATATCTACCGTGGGAGTCATTCATAACTTATGGCCAGACTGGTGGAGCTATAGTTAACGCTGTTCTTCAATTTTGGTCTTACATAATCGTATTAAATACCGTGGTACCAATATCTCTCTATGTCAGGTTTGTTTTAATTTTGTACAGCACTATTTTACTTTTAATTCGTGAGTTTGCTGTCACTGATATATAAAATGCTAAAAAATTAAAGAGATGAAAATTATCTTGAAAAATTAAAGAGATAAAAAAATTAAAGAGGTAAAATACACAATTTTACAACACCTTGTACTTCCTATTATTTGTAACATGAGTAATCAGTGAGACTAATAAGTCTGTAATTTTTGTTAGGTACGTTGTGCATATATTAAATTCCTTTGTGTACTGTCACAATTGGGTGTCAAATTTTCCCAAAACGTTTTTGTGGAATCAAACAACTCTCTTTTAAAAGTTTGAGAGATTAATAACATACAATAAAATACACAAATAGCATACAATAAAATACACAAACTACTTACAATCAATTATCAGCGAAGCCGTACGTCCAGGTACGTCCCGGAATTCGCAGATTTTACACAAGATCTTGTAAAGTAGTCGACGTATATCAATTATCACCGAAGCCCTACGTCCAGGGTACGTCCAGGGGTACGCAGATTTTACACACGATCTAGAATATTGATTCGAATCGATTTGAAGTCTCTAACCAGCCGACGCAAGGACCAGCTATTGAGAAGAGAATGTTGGAAATCGTTTCGACGAAAGAATCGATCGTTACATCCGAGGAAATCGCCGTTGTGAACGGAACAACTAGTTATTCACATGCACAGAGTTCGGTTGGCCAATGTCTAGTCTATCGTATCGAGTTTCTTATAACCGACGCCGGCCGCTTGTTCAAACATGGCCGGCGCACCCACTGTGCCAGTTCAGGACTCCTTTCTACATCACAGCGGTCATCACATTCCCAATCGGCCGGCGGATTATCTCAACAACATCAAGCGCCGTTGTGCTTCCAAAACACAGCAAGGCGCGAACCGTTGTGCTTCCATAACACTGCAAGAAGCGAGCTGTCGTTTGAGAAGCAGATTAAATCGATAATCGAGTCAAAAATACCGATCATGATGAGAATTCCGCGTGGAGCTCGTAGTTCTCTCGCGTCAACGTTTGAAGTGGTGTTGCAAATCGTAAATAATGACCCTTCAGACCAAGACGATTGGACACCCCTCTTTTTTTCGAAAACTTTTGTTTAAACGTCTCTAGCCGCAACCTCAAAGCTGATGACGGTATGTCGCTTTCAACTAAGTTAAAGAAGGCGTCGTCAGCGTTTTAACTAACCTACCTGACTCTGCAATGTGTTTAGCTTCCGGCGGATTGCCTTACAAGCCATCCAGATCACGAATGAACATTACTATAGGAAAAAGGGTCTTTGATATCGGAATTCTGATCGAGCAGAAAGTCGCAGACGGTGATGTTCGAAGTGCAGTTCGTATTGCTTCCAACACCGACACATTGGCTCTTCCAGATGACCATATCACTCAGCTTATGCGCTCAAAGCATCCACCACGAACATCTAGGAGCCAACTATCAGCTCTCATTGTTTGTCAGACAACCTCCTTAATCATTGTGACTCCGGAAGATATAGTAGCCTCAATCAGGTCATTCCCAAGAGTAACGGCAGAAGGTTTCGACGGCTTACGATTCTAACACCTGCATGATCTTATCGGTGCTGGAGTGGGATAGAGAAACAGTGGTCTATTTTGCGAGCTAACTAAATTTGCAAACATTGTGCTCGACGATGGTACTCCAGTCAGTGTCCGCCCTTTGTTCTTCGATGCCTCTCTACTAAGCTTCCATAAGAAGGATGGAGGTTTACGTCCAATTGCAATCGGTTCAACCTTACGCCGTCTCGTAGCAAAGACAGCTTCCTCCCTGCTTGAACACAATGCAGCAGCCCTTCTGAGGCCACACCAAGTCGAAGTCGGGGTTAAATCTGGATGCGAGGCAATGGGGCATGCGGCGCGTATGTTCAAGGAGAAATGCTTGCCTAAAGGTGACGCAATGATTAAACTCGACTTCATTAATGCATTCAATGGCATTATCCTATAAATTGTCCTCAAGGAGACCAATCTTTATTTTCCGAGTTTATTCCGATACGTCAGTTAATGTTATGCGTCAGACACAGCCCTCTATTATGTTAAATATAAAATCTCATCTAGCGAAGGCGTCCAACAAGGAGACCCCTTAGGCCCGATGCTATTCTGCATAGCAATTAATCGTATAGTACGAACACTTCGGTGTCACCTAAATGCGTGGTACCTGGACGATGGTTTGATTAGGGAAACCTGTAGGACTTGATTCACGACTTGGAAACAATAAAGAGTATGGGTTCTGATATAGGTCTCACTGAATGTACTGAAGTGCGAGGTCATCTCTTACGACACAGCTTTCGTGAACCGATTATCTGGAAGTCTTTTCGGCGCCACCTGGGTTAAACCCGCAGATGCTCACTACTCGGCTCTAGCATCTGCAATCAAGAGGCGATTGACGATAATCTCTCGTCAAAAGTGTCTGACTTCGAGCGATTGAAAGAGCGCCTTAGTTCGGTCTGCTCACATACAACATTTGTTTGCTCCGAAATTGCTTATCTGCCTCAAAGCTCTCCTATGTTCTACCCACCTCTCCATGTGGATTCAGCGAACAACTCCCTCGTTCCGACTTAACCATCCGAAACACTTTGGAAAAATTGCTGAACGTGGTACTGAACGACACCAGTTAGAAACAACCTACGCTCACAGTTAATCTTGGAGGCCTGGGAATTCCTTCGACGACTCATCTCTCGGTCGCGACGTTTATTTCTTCCTACAACGCGTCGATTAGAGTGCTTGCTGACCTGATCCCATGTAAATTACATTCCACCCTCTTCGCTGGTTCAACTAATTTGCATCGACATCTGGACATCTGGAGCTCGTTCACCCTCAGTAGTCGAGATTCACTACCCTTTAAAAATCAATGGGAATGGAGTGCTCTCATAGGCGACATAGGATGTGTCAACCTGCTTTCAAACGCGAGTGACACTACAACAAAGTCTCGACTTGTAAGTGCGGCTGCACCTGGTCCAGATGCGTTTCTCCAGTCAGTCACTGCTATATCAGTCGGTTCAATGATAAGTGATGAGATATTCCCGTATCGCATGCGCTTTATGTCTCGTAGTTTCGGTTTTCCAACCTCACGCATGTCGCTGCAAAACCTAAATAGACTCACTAGGCACTCATGACCTCAGTTGTTTACGTTCCGCTGATCGGTTTGCCAGTCACTCTTTGGTTAATTCAATTATTCTGGACGCTCCTTAAAAGGCCCAAATATCAAGCCGTCTAGAACCTCCAGGGTTATTCCGACCCGACGGCAAACGCCCACTTGGTGTTACAATGATCCCATTGGAATGCGGCAAATTCGCATGTTGGGACTTCACATGCATGGACACGCTAGCTCTCAGTCACCAGGCGATAGCTCTTGCAGGATCCAGATCAGTAGCTACGGAAGCTGAAGGTAGAAAGAGAATAAAGTACAAGGGAATTTCAGAACTAGGGATGGATTTTATTTCCATAGTCATCGAAACCATTGGTACGATGAGCAAGGAAGCATCCAACTTCTTCCGTTTGCTTAGCAAAGAGCTTTGTTGAATTGTAGACGACCCGCGGGCTGCTCCTTCCTAATGCAACGCATAAGTACTCCCATACAAATTGGCAATGGTGCATCAGTCCTGGCCTCGCTTACAGAACACTGAATGCAATTGAACGCATACACTACAAAGACAAAGTTATTCATTTTGCTTGCACATTACTGTATTATAACTATTTTTTATAGTTGAAAAATCTACCTATATATTTTATAATTATAGTAAGTTTCAACCGAGAACAGAACCAAACAAATTTTATTTGACGTTTAAGTTTTCGCCTTTCTCAAATTTAGAACACAAACAACAAGTTATTAAACAACAAAATCTTGTATTGGGCAACTGATGACCGATGTGAAACCAGGTCTAAATCGGCGGTATCACATTTTCGATTGACAAGATTCGACTTGACACAATAATCAAGATTTTGTTGTTCAATGATTTGTTTTTTTCTGTTCTAGATTTGAAAGAGGCTAAAGTCAAATATAAATAAAATATTTTTGGTTATGTCCTCGGTCGAAAAGGACTATATATATTGATGTATTGCTTTCTAATTATTATAGTAATGATGTTTTTTGATAACGTCTTTATTATTTCTTTATGATGTGAATACCCTGCATGATCAATTATCACATCTTTTAATTATGATATAAAGAGCTAACAAAGTATTAATTTATACGGATTACTAAAATTAATATTTTACGTAGCGTTTACCAATTTTCATGACATCGTTGATCAAATTGCATGAATGCAATGTCGATACATAAGGATATATGTCCGTATATATATATATATATATATATATATATATATATATATATATATATATATATATATATATATATATATATATATATATATTAATCACAGATCAGCTTTATTACAGATTTTCGCAACAAAATATTTCACCATTGTAAAATTTGGTCAAATTCAATTTTCAGATAATTAAGTGCCAAATTTGGTTTATCAAAAAATTAATAAATAAATTTTTACCGCATTTAAAAATTTAATTTTTACCAAAATCTTTAATAAGTTGTGACAAGCGTAAAATTCTGGCTAATTGTGTAACACTTTCAGTATAGAAATAATTCGAGTTTTTCAAAGTAAACTTATTGACTGGGATATAAATATGTACGACGAAATTGAAGATATCCATGCTGTTGCTCGTACGACTACTCTTAACGAAGAACTTGGCCGAATTAAATATGTTTTCTCTGATAAAACAGGAACTCTTACAAAGGTTTGTGATAATAAATTTGAGTACATGTTTTCTGACATGTTGATATGCTCTCTTCAAGAATGTTATGACCTTTGTTCAATGTTCAATTAACGGAACGGTTTATGGCTCATATGGAGATGATTCTGTTCACGATTATAAAACATTTAATACTAACCAGGTAATTGCCATATCATCATTGAATATTTAGCAGTAACGATATTTTCATATCATAAACGTGATATTTCTATGAAAGTTAATAAAATGCCATTTTAATAAATAATATAATATTATAATGAATGCTAGGTAGATTCGAATAATATGAGTGATACAATATAACTTACAATAATAATATAACTTACAATAATGACTATAATTTACAGTAATGGCTATAACTTACACAATAATATAATTTACATAATAAAGTAAATATAAATATAAATATAAATATTAATATTTAAATATAAAGTAAACGCGCAAAATATAAGAGGCAATTGAAGAAATGAGGAAGAAAATAATTACTTAAATATTTGATTAAATATTATTGTATAGATACTTGATTCGAATTTCAATATGCTAAATCATTTTATATGTTCTTTTTCTATTACCTCTTATATAATGATATGTATTTATAGTTCATTTAGGACAATCAGTAATTGGTAGTAAAACTTATCTTTGCTTTTATACTAAAAATTATTAATTCATATCGTTAAAGAAGTATTTAAAATCATAGGATAAATGTTTTTAAATTATTTAATAATTATTTAAAAATAAAATCACAATGTTGTTCTTTACTTTATGTTCAATAATAATAGAGCTAAGCTTTAGAATAAAAATAATAAAGTAAACCTTGAAAATTTACTTATTTAAATAAAAATAAATTTAAGCAGGACACAACCCATTCAAGCAGTGTTTTATAGGTAACGGAAATATTATATACAAAAATAATTAGTGTACGTGATATATAAGTAAAAACACAGTAAGCTGATAGATAGTAGTAGATATCTTAAAATCAAAGCAGGATCCATGCTTTTTAGGTCGGTCCACACTGAATGAATCAAATAGTGCTGTTTTAAGCATTTAAGAAGATATAATTTGTCTTTCCTTTGAATTTGTTTAATACCTTAAATTATTAGTAAATACGTATTTCGCTCAAAAGTGATATTTTAAATCGTTTAATTATTTTAAAATAATTCAACGATTATTTAAAAATAATCCACAATATCTCACCAACAAATATACATATTGTCGCATATTTTAGTAATACCCTTATTGTTAATATATCTTCTTCTTCTCTAAACGACGTGTTTACGATTATCCAGGATAGTGAGTATAACTTACAATAATCAAAGATATTTAAAAATCAACTAAATATAATAAAATGAATATAACATTTGTATAATTTATATTCAATTAAATGAATGTAACTGAATATAAAATTTACAATAAATCCTCTTATATGTTTAATATTGTCTTATATAATTATTTATATTATATAAAAATTTCACTGGACACAAGAAAGAAAACGTAAATTACAAATAATAAATTATGTCCAAGTCTTGCAGGTTGTTCGTCCACTCAACCGTTCCCAGAACGCAACTAGCTTTGCCGCGTGGGATGGCAACGCTCAACCTCTGCAGCAGGAAATCCGTAGATCGCCGCTGTCCGCTCACTGCTGTTATCGCCTACCTATTTCGTGCATTAGGCCTTCCTCCTCTTCGCCCAACGCACCCAGCGTTTCCACGACGACCGGCACAAAATTGTAGATCCGTTTCCTGACCTCTGATCCATTGGCTAATGCTCCAGGTGCGGTCACAGCTGTATTTAGATGACTTGGCGCCAGGGTGTCCGGGTAGCTGAAATCTCAAGCCAAACACTTGTCACTCGACTATGGAGTCAGAGACAATCCATCCGAGCGCATGTCGTCATGTTGAGCCAGTGATTTCGGCTCCAGACGCGATGGGATCTCTGTCGACATCAGTGCACGCTTGATGAGATCGTTGACGGCGCTGTATCGTGACAGTCTGCCGACGGACCTGCGGCAGCTGAGCCCATGTCGTTCATTAGCGTCTACATCCGCTCCGCAGACACATACATGTGGCAGACAGACTGGGGCACCGAGAGTCAGGGCAATGGCCGTGCAGAGTGACGAGTTGTCTAGCCTCGTACCGAGCGACGAGTAGGGACGTGCGTGAAGGAAGGCCCCGGAATGAAGCACAGTAGCCGCAATTAGACGCGCTTTACTCGCTTGGTCAGGTGCAACCGACAACACTTTCCATTCCTGGACAATAACCAGCGGCGTATCCCAGACCTTCTGTTCTGTAGCGAAAGACGGTTTGACTGTCATGAAACCTATGCCAGTCCAGCCGTGAGTTTATTTTGTAAGACCATGACAGAGTCTTAAAAAATAAACTAACATTATGTGGCAGAAATTAAAATTAAAGCAATAAATGCAAAAAATAAGACTTTTTTGTAAAAATAAACGAAATTAATAAAAAATAACCTTTTTTAGAAAGAAACGAGCATTTAATATTTGATCATTGAATTTTGTGTAAATTACCTAAATTATCACAATTCAATTTACAAAATTTTGGCTACCACTTTGTAAAAATATTAAAATCAAGTTTCACGTAATTTGAATTTATGTTGTTGCTTTCGTAGAATAGTAGTGAAGGTTTTATTGCTGCAAAAGCTTTTCAATGGAATGATATCCACCTTGTTGAATCCCTGCGAAACAATAATAATCATGTACTTGAATTTTTCATCAATCTTGCGATATGCCATACAGTAATGGTTGAAAATGAAAATGATACCGGTAAACTTTGCTATTTTCATTATATTATTCTAGCGATTCATTTATTCTTAACTCAACAATACGAATACGCTAGTATCGTTTATTTTGTTTAGAAAATATACGTTATCAAGCCCAATCTCCGGATGAAGAAGCTCTTGTACAAGCTTGTAGATATTTCGGCATTACGTTTTTGGTAAATACATCTCTATAATATTTATCGATATGCTTAGATATTGGTCTCTATTTTATATTTATCCGTAGAGTAGAACAATTAATTCGATTAATGTGATGATCAAAGGTGAAGTTGTAACGTTTAAGGTGCTGAACATTCTTGATTTTAATAATGAGCGAAAACGAATGTCGGTACGTTGTTTTGGTTTTAAAGCCTGTGATCATGACTTAATCTAGCTAAATTATTTTCTTTGGCTTTCTTTATAACCTGTACGCATGTTCTATGTATACTGTATATCCATTTCGTTGCATAGCGTTACTACAATTCCACACCACTGCATCATTGGAGGCAAGCCACTGTCATCTTTCGTTTCTATTACATTTATCTACATCTTAATTAATTGGAGATATAATTTAAAACATTTATCACTTAGCAAAAATACAAAATATTTCTCTCGATTAAGGTGTAATGATAATTCGTATTTTATTATTATTCGGTCATTCCAGATAAGTAATGTCGAATTGAAATAAAAAAATTAGACTTTTGTTATTTGTTATTATCGAAGTTCCCTTGTTTGCTTTAGGTCACATATGAAATACAAACCTAGTATCACTGATCAAAATGTAGCATAAGTCAATCTTCTATATAAGTTCAAGTAATTTAGACTACATAATTATTACCTTAATTACGATAATTTTCGAATCTAATTTTAAATTACTTTTAATGTAATATATGTATTGTGAATTCGTTTGTATATGACAGTGTACACTATTTAAGTTTTTTTTAATGACAAATCTTCGTAACGTGACCTGTTGAATTTTTGAATAATAATAATAAGATTTCTACTGTCTCCCTACACCGATCGGTTAATTGATAACCGATCGATTATCTTCAAATCGATCTTCAAATGATCAATTTGAAGATAAACGGATTTTCATTCATTTTGTTTCTTAAATTTATATAAACATCTACAAAGCATCCTCAAAATAATTTTGCCCTGTTAATATTTTGATCGTATTATAAATATCCAACTAATTCTGAAGAAAAATGTATTTAAAAAAAGGTGCAATAATCAAATAGTAATGTAACTTTTATTTTGTGTTGGGGAATAGTTAAATTTTATATTTTTAGGTTTTGTAATTAAAAATATTTGATATTCACAACAAATAGTATGTCTTTCACTTTCAATTCGTTTGTAACCGATATTTTAAATTCTATTTAAATTTAGTAAACACTTGCCCAAGTTTCAAGAGAAAATTTTTATAAATTTTAAAATTTTTAAATGTAAAAATTCAAACTGTTTTCTAACAACTTTAGTGTATTTTTATTCTTTCTTCAAATAGATCACCAGATATCTGACCATAGTTAGATTTTAACCAATGTCAAGACAAGATCTAAAAGTTTTAAATATTTTTGAAACAGCCGTGAACTGAAACAAACTCTGGTTATGTGAACAGAAACTGTTGATGGCTAGATACACATATTCTTAATAAAGATACATGTATTGGAAAGTATTAAATTTTGCAAAATTAAACATTAATCAATAAAATAATATTTTTGTTAATTTACAAATGACAATATCTTTAATTAATCGAAACAGGTTTTGTTGTTAGTATCTCAATTTAGCAATACTTTATAATCGATCCTCTAGTGTATATTATAACATAATTTGTTCTCATCATTTGTTCCTATTTACTAATTTGTTCAAACAAGTGTGTATTTTAAGGCTTTATTTCTTCTAATTTAAAATTTAAAATTATTATGAAAATCGTTATTTCCTTTATATACATATTTAGTCATTCTTTTAAAATTGCGTTAGGAGAGAATGTAATCATTAGTTGGCTATTTATGAGAAAAATAATAAAAATAGTATTATTTTTGAATTTTCGCTAATGCGATTGGCCTCTTCAGAAAACACTTATTTTTCACGGAAAAAGAGCCAACTAATGAATACTTAGTCATTGTTACTCTAATAATCGTTTTCTTAGATTATAGTACGACATCCAATCACTAACACAATCAAATTGTACTGTAAAGGAGCTGACATCAAAATATGTGAACGACTTTGTAAAAAAAGTCTTAAAGTATGGCCAATAACTGAAGAACATCTTAACGTAAGATTCTTTTGTTAAAAAAAATAAAAGTTTGCAATTTATGTTTTTTGGGTGTTGTAAATGTTCTGTTTGTTTTGAATAATTGTTCAACAATGATATTAATTAATTATGAATATAAATTTTAGTGAATTATTTCAAAACTTGTTGCCTCAATCATTTTTTAATAATATTAACCTAAAAACTAGTATCTAAATTCCAACATTTTTGCGTCTATTGCTTTTTTAAAGTACAGGTTTTACAGTCTTAGATTAACTACAGATTCCTAGGATAAATCCAAAAAATAAGAAGTCAAATATTAAAGAATTATTGGAGCTGGATCAAAGAAAGTTGGAAAATTTAATTTATATTTCGCTAACCTCTGTTAGCATCTTTAGAAAATTATCTAATTTATGTAATTTTCTGGAGATGCTAGCATAGGTTAGCGAAATATAAATTAAATTTTCCAACTTTCTTTGATCCAGCTGAAATAAATCTTTATCAATAATAGATCTATTAAAAAAAGTCAAATATTTTTGATTCCTTGTTTAAAAAAATAAGTAATCAAACTCAGAACAAATTTTATCAAATTTAAATGAATAGATATTTTGCAACTGTTTTCTAATTATTTATATCGAATATTTTGTGATTGATTGAATAATTTATATAATTTATATATAACTTT
>WNNJ02003082.1:0-14710 GCA_012934845.2 Pomphorhynchus laevis
ATATATATATATATATATATATATATATATATATATATATATATATATATATATATATAGTTTGAGGTGGACTGCCGTTCGCGATCATAGTAGACCTTTAATCAATGTAAATATGAATAAATTCAAGTCCAGCGAAAAACAAGAATGATTTTGTCTTTTAAACGTTTCAACCCCGAGGGGTCTTCTTCAGTACAATCTACAACAGTATATAAATACATTGGTTTGTGAAATAACCACATTTAAACAAATTAATGATCACTAAATGTCAAAATACTTTTTCAAGGCACATCCCACCAGCGAAAAATGTGCTTATCTGTATTAACGCCTGGAGGTTGATCAGTATGTAGTCTTCCTATCCAACGTTGCTCTATCTGTCTTCTCTTACTGTCATTAGTGTCTACGTCAAGCAATTTATACGTAAAGGTGTGTTCACTTCCTTCAGTGATTGTATGAGCTGCTGCACCATCAGCCTTCAACCCAATTTTTATATGGTGACGTCTTTTAGTCAGCCTGTCTTTTAAGGGATGCTTTGTCTCTCCGACATACTGAGCTGCACATTCTCGACATTGAGCGAAATAAACACCTCCTGCAGTTTTACAGTTAGCCGATTTACCTAAATGATATTTCAAAGAGGTTGTGCTACTTTTTACGCTCTCTCCGCTATCAATGTCCTTACAACATTTACATCTCTTATTTTTGCACTGAGAAGTGTAATGTTTGTGTGGGTCAATGACTTTCTTTAATTTACTGCGCACAATAGTTGAGGCCACAGTTCTTTTCATTCGGAAGAATACCCGCGGTTTCTTTATCTTTGAGCCATAACGGAGATTTGCCCTTTCCACAGCTTGCAATACGTCATGCTGCAGATGATCAAATGTAGGACAATAATCAGTCACAATAGTTGTCATTGGAATCTCTGCACGTGGCTTCTTCACTTCCATATTGATGGCGGATTTTATGATATTTGCAATCCATCTACGTGTATAACCTCTACCAATTAGATTGTTAAGTAGCTTATGCATATTCTCAATTTGTTTATATTTGGTGCTGCACAGTTTAATGATCCGTTGAGCTTCATTCATTACCAGGTTGCGCTTTGTCGCTTTCGGATGACAACTTTGTGAGTGTATGTAGGTCGGTGTGAACGTCGGCTTTCGGTATATCTCATTCTCTATACTACCTCGTTGATTCCGGTTTATCTGTAGGTCCAAGAAGCAGACAGCATCATCACTAGTAAACTCAAACTTGAGTGAGCCATTATTATTAAACGCATCTTTCACTATATTTACTGCTGAATCTGGATACATAAAGAAGATATCATCGATATATCTTGAATACAATAGAGGCTTTGTATATATTTTTTCGATGACTCTAGATTCATAAACATGCATGTAGATTATAGCATATGTGGGAGCCATTGGCGTCCCCATAGCTGTACCTTTAATTTGCCGATACAATGAATCGTTAAATTCGAAAATGTTGTTGGTAAGTATAACTTTTACCGATTCTAATATAAATGTTATCATTTTCGAGGGCCATCCTGCATTTTCTATCGTAAATCGTAGTGCTTCAATGCCATCTTCATGTTCAATAGATGTGTACAAGGAGCAGACATCTGCTGTAACGAATGTGTAATCAAATGGAGCGTTTGATCTAATTGAATCTAATCGGTCTAGAAATTGATTAGTACTAGCAATGTGTGAAGGAATTGTCCTCAACAACGGTTTTATCAACGAATCGATATATCTGCTGAGTTTCTCAGTTGCAGTCCCATTGCTGCTGACAATAGGCTGACCTTGACATGGCGAGGATTGTTTATGAGTTTTTGGCAGCATATAAAACCTGCCAGCGGTTGGTTTATTCACAGTCAAGTTACGACCAGTTTCTTGTGTAATCACTTGTAAGCTGACATACTTCTCTATAAGGTCACTGACATTCATTGTTGCATGTTCTAAGTCGGTTATTGTAGCTGATGTGTAAGCATCACTACACAGTTGTCGTTGTGCCTCGTTGATATAGTCAGTAGTCTGCCACACAACCGCTTCACCACCTTTGTCACTCGGCTTTATGACAACATCGTTCATCTCTCGTAATTGACGCAATGCTACCAAATGCTCCCTACTCAAGTTACATCTACCAGTGTTCGTACATTTAGGGTTAATGTATTTATCAAATAAACATTTCCCAATTGAATTAGTAGCTGCACTAGTTGGAGTTGTGCCGTCTTCGACGCTCATAGCTATACGTCTTATACCAGTGGCTAATTCGTATCGATCGTATTCTACAGGGGTAATTGCAAAGTTCAACCCTTTTTCTAGAACCTCTAGTTGTTGCCTTGTTAGATTCTTACTGCTGAGATTTGTCACAGCTGTAGTTGTATGGGCAATATCAACATCAGTAGATATTTGTTGTGCTTGACGTCGTTTGCGAATCCTTCTATTGCGATACCAGTTGCAAAGTTTCAGTTCAGCTGGAGACGTACTTACTCCATGTGTTCGTCTTAGTTTTTTACATTTTGCTCTTAGCAGAGTTTCCAATTGTAATTGGTCAGGTCGATGTGTACAATAAACATTCGCAATTTTGCTATAATACAAGAGCTCTTGTATTGTGCTATAAAAGAAAAATCGCTGCTGTTACTCGATTCTTGATTTGATTTGTTTAACGATTTATTTGAAAGCAGCCTCAATGGGCTCTCGAGTTCGATTTGATATATATATATATATATATATATATATATATATATATATCCATTAGATTTGCGGAAAACTGACACTGTCCCGGATCATCCATTGAATGATACATTAGTAATAATTGTCGTAAGATAAAAAAAAACAGGAAATTAAGACCAAGAGCAATTTCTTGTAAAGCTTTCGGGCTAACTGCCCTTCTTCAGTACATCTAAAAAAAATTACAGTTCTGATTAGCACAAAAAAAATATAGTAATGAAAATCAAATTGTTCAATGCAACTAACAGAGAGAAATATAAATAATTCAATTTCGGAACTCATATATTCACGGCAAGTGATATATGTGCTCGGCATTTAATTGTTGGTCTGCCATGAGTTGTCCGATCCAAAACATTTCCCTTTGTTTACGCTTAGCCGTGTCAGGAACATTTGCCTCAATAATTATCGTTTCCATCTTATGGTTTTCATTTTCTATGCAGTGTTTAGCTGCCCCGTCATTCTTCGCTCGTTTATACTTAATGTCGGATCTACGAGTCAAAGCTCGTACATTCATTTGTCCTCCTGTCTGTCCTATATATATCTTTGAACATTCATTGCACATGTTCATATATACTAGTCCTTTGCTCTTGCAATTATTGTGTCCGCGGACATTATATTTTAAGCATGTTACCGGACTTGTAAATGTTATTGTTGTGGCCATTTCAAAGCAGCACTTACATCGTCGATCATTGCATGGTTTGCTAAGTCCTCGTTCATGACGGTTTTGTCGGTTTTCAAGCATATTTTGAATTGTTCGTGCGCTTTTGAATCCAATTATCGGCCGCTTAATTAAGGATCGGCATACTGGGTCTACCTCTTTTATAGCTTCGGCAAGATCCTTGTTTAAATTCTCAAATGCCGGGTGGTAGTTCAAGGTCGCATAGAAAGCCTTTCCTTTTTCATTGGAATTTTTAGATAATTTGGTTAGAAGTTTAGTCCGACTGATTCGTCTAACTGACTCCAACTGTTTCCGTAGAGCTACTTTGCGGTATCCACGGCAATTCATTTCCTTGATGAATTTTTCCGCGTGTCTCTCAAATTCTTCATTCTTGGAACAGATCTTTCTGATCCTCCTGAATTCGTTCATGGTCACGGCCCTTTTTATAGCTCTGGGCACACAACTTCTTGCATGTATTATACTGCGAGTACCGTCAAACTTACAATGGAGTGTTGTCTCCCAATTGGCACTTTGGTTGTGTACTTCTGTATCCAGGAATATCGTAGGTTTTCCGAAGTTACTCGTAAATTTTAGTTCGCTAGCTTCATTTAGTCTTTGTATAAATTCTCTTAATGCGTCTTCTCCATGGGTCCATACAATGAATATGTCGTCGATGTAGCGCAACCATACCAATGGTTTTAGTTGTGCCGTTTCAATCATCCTTTCCTCAATTTCGGCCACGTACAGGCTTGCAAACACCGGTGCGACTGGGCTACCCATGGCTGTACCGATTTTCTGTTTGTAATACGAACCTTCGAAGCAGAAAGTGTTCGATTTCAATACAGTTTTGAGTAATTCTGTATATTTGGCACAATCTTGTTCGTCGTAGTTATATCGAATCAGCCAATTGTGAATGCATTGAACGCCCTTAGTAAGGTCAATCGATGTGTATAATGATTCAACATCGAGAGTTGCAAGTATCGAGTCTTTAGGTATCGATAGCTTTATTTCTTCGAACTTTCGAAGAAACTCGTCTGTACTTTCTAGATAAGAGCTCCGTTCTCTCAAAATCGGGTGCAGCTCTACATGTAACCATTTCGCTATTCTTTCAGTTGATGTCCCTATGTTGTTAATGATTGGTCGCCCGGGGCAAGGGGATTTGTTTTTGTGTATCTTAGGGAGAAGATACATACTCCCAGGTTGAGGATTACTTACAACGATTTTATTGGAAATCTTATTCTCAAAGTTAGATTGAATTACTTTATTGACCTCTTTAACAATTATTTCATGGTCTTTATGTGTGATTGGTTCGTATGTGTCCGTTTGTAGTTGTCTTTTGCCTTCTTCGACATATGCCTGTTTGTCCCAAACGACAATTTTGCCTCCTTTGTCTGCTTGCTTGAATACCAGATGATTCAGCAATTTCAATTCATTTATAGCTTTTCGTTCTACATTCGTTAGATTTGATTTGGTTTGTACGTTCGGTTGTAGTTTTATGTATTTCTGAATGTCTTCGTTTTTGCAAATTCTATTTCTGAGCAATTTTGCCATATTCGGTTCATCGACATTCGAAAGCATTCTATGTGAGATGGATCGTAAGTTATTCATCATGTTCATTCGGTTAAATTCTTTGGGTGTAGGTACGAACGTTAATCCGAGAGAGAGGACAGATTTCTGAGAGTCAGTCAATTTCTCACTGGTAAGATTAACAACATTGTCAGTACACGGTTTATTTTGGTAGCGAAATCGTATGAATCTTCGATGCCGTCGTTTTGAAGTCGATTTTAATTCATATACGTTTACGTTTCTTTTAAGCCATTTCGATAGTTTTCTACGCTTTCGTTCTATTATTACATTGTAAAGATCATGGTCAATATCGGCAGTACTATCTTTTTCCAGTTGCGAGTGTAAGTCACAAAGTATTTGAACATATTTCATCTCCGTCTGTTTTGTAAGTGTATTCCAGCTGTTCACAAAATTGCGGTATGGGATTCTACGTAGGATATCCGTACTTACTTGCATTGATTTCTTGATTCTAAGACCTCGCGGTGTGATATTGTGCTGTATGCAGAACCGTAAAAATTGTCGATGCGCTAATGCCCTTGTTTTGTCCTCACTGGTCAGGATCGCTCCAGGTGCGATACAATTATTAATATCCATTAGATTTGCGGAAAACTGACACTGTCCCGGATCATCCATTGAATGATACATTAGTAATAATTGTCGTAAGATAAAAAAAAACAGGAAATTAAGACCAAGAGCAATTTCTTGTAAAGCTTTCGGGCTAACTGCCCTTCTTCAGTACATCTAAAAAAAATTACAGTTCTGATTAGCACAAAAAAAATATAGTAATGAAAATCAAATTGTTCAATGCAACTAACAGAGAGAAATATAAATAATTCAATTTCGGAACTCATATATTCACGGCAAGTGATATATGTGCTCGGCATTTAATTGTTGGTCTGCCATGAGTTGTCCGATCCAAAACATTTCCCTTTGTTTACGCTTAGCCGTGTCAGGAACATTTGCCTCAATAATTATCGTTTCCATCTTATGGTTTTCATTTTCTATGCAGTGTTTAGCTGCCCCGTCATTCTTCGCTCGTTTATACTTAATGTCGGATCTACGAGTCAAAGCTCGTACATTCATTTGTCCTCCTGTCTGTCCTATATATATCTTTGAACATTCATTGCACATGTTCATATATACTAGTCCTTTGAACCCAATTTAAATTTGGTTCTAAAACCCAATTTAAATTGGGTTTTAGAACCGAATTTCTATAAATGGAACAATTTGAAAAATGCAAAGAATAAAAAAGTATCATTTAAAAATTAAAATTTTTAATTTTATGAATAAAAAGTGAATTTATAAAAATTAAACATAAATCTAGTTTTTATAGGACAGCACATACTGTCACATTTATTTTTGACTTTGTTTCTTTGTCGATATGTTCATGATGATTATACCATCAAGATGTTCTTGATGGTATAATTTATATTACACGGGAATAATAATCGGCATTAATGTAATTGCCGTCATTGAGCATCAATGCAAGGTTAATGTTAATAGAACAATCTTTAATTTCAAAAATGCTTACTCCTCTCTGTATTTATTCTCCTTTATTAATTAATAATGTTAATTACTTTTAGTGATCAAATTAAAAGAAAGGACTCAAATAACGAAACATGAAATACGTTAAAACATGTTACGTATTAAACGTCATTCTTTTGAAGTCATTTTCCTATGTACACTGTCACCTCTGTGCAATCTCTTGTACCTGGAAAGCATTTAATGTAAAAAGACTTTCTAATTTGCATATACAGAAATTCGTTTATTTTTGTAGATAAAAAGTTGTATTTTTGTAATAAAAATAGTGTACTAGACAATTTTGTGTCGAACAGTCAAAACATGTATCACTTGATCATAAAATTAGGATCAATTTGTCCGGCAAAGTTTAAATTATCCAAATATTCACAGGTACCTTAGTAATCTCTCGGTCTATTCATCTGTATGGAAGTGTACTCGTTCTGCCAAGTAAACATATCTCAGGTATATGTGTAGGTGTATCTTTTTAAAAGAAATTTGTAATAAAAATTGTTCTATTATTTAGAACAAAGATAATTATCACAATTAATAATAATATTAATAATTAATAATATCAAATAATATTTCATTATTTTATATAATGAAAACAATTATCAGTACTCATTACGGTATTAAAGGCGTCGGTAGTCATTATTTATATAACACTAATACAGAGATTTATTTAAAAAAACCATTTATCCCTCTCGGGTATGGGGTGAATAACAAACAATAATTATAGAGAGTTTAGTTAACTATAAAGTTCAATATTGCAGAGTTCGTTGAATGTTGAGTTTGTTGATTGTAGTGTTCGTTAGAATTCGATAAATTTCATTAGTTGTAGAGTTCGGTAGAATTCGGTTGAGTTCGTTGGATTGCATAGTTTAGTAGAATTCAAAAGAGTTCATTAGTTGTAGAATTCGGTAGAGTTTGTTCGTTGTATAGCTCGATAGAGTTCAGTGGAATTCGTACTTTGCTCTTAAGAAGTCAGTTATAGTATTTTTAAACCTGCTACTTCCCGCAAAAGGCAAAGGTTGTTATACTTCACACGGACCAGTCTAAGATGGTAGGTAGTACCTAGGTTAGTAAAGCAACGAGTATCACATGAATTACGCAATTTAAAGCCGTACTACTCCCTATTCAGGTCTAGGGATATCATCTACTCTAACATTACTAACATGGTAGAACCTGAGCTAGTGTAGCTTTGAGCTTCACAGGACATGATACAGTTTAGAGGCATGGTATTCCCAGTTAAGGACTAGGACAATCCTCTACTCAAATCTGTATAACATGATAGAACCTAAATTAGCATAGCCTTGAGTTTTACTGTATATGATACAGTTGCGCACAAAATGTACTCCTTGTTCGTGGCTAGGGCGATTCTCCATATGAACCTGTTTAACAAGGGTGACCCTATGTTGACATAGCTTTAGATTTCCTTAAACATAGAATACGACCTTTCAAATTTAGCTATTAGTGGATTATCCCACCACTGACATTGCTCAGAGTGCGACACAAGGGAACATCTTAATAGGATTTAAACCCCTATATATTATATAACACTAATATAAATTGGTGTTATATAACACTAATATAAATTAATATATTGTATAACAATAATATAAATGTAGTAGCACAGTTAATTAATTAATTAAATTAATAGCACAGTTAATTAATAACAATGATAAATAAGGTTTCTATAATTGACAGTTATTACAATTTAAATACTGTAATAACACATTAATCTTAATAATAACGAAAAATCTATACACTGACCATAAAATTCATTAGTAAATGTATCGATATCATAATTATGTGCAGACTTTTAAATAGCAAAAATAAGTAAACAAATAATATGATCATATTTAAGTAA
This sequence comes from Pomphorhynchus laevis, assembly GCA_012934845.2. NCBI lineage: Eukaryota > Metazoa > Acanthocephala > Palaeacanthocephala > Echinorhynchida > Pomphorhynchidae > Pomphorhynchus > Pomphorhynchus laevis. The sequence continues at coordinate 8,339 of WNNJ02003082.1, forward strand.
ATAAAATCATTAAATAATAAAAAGATTGCCGATGTTATTAAAAATATTGTAGAAAAAAATGAAAAACTCTTATTTATGATAAAGTAATCGAATATATAAAATTACGTATATTATAATTATATTTAAACACTAGGCAACAACCTCTACCTAGTTGTTGAATTCAGGTTGTTGCTGAATTGTCGCAGCACTCATTGGATCCTTAATGGATACGGCACGTATGATAGTAGTGTACCGATGTGCTCAGTAAACAACGGACGAGGATCACCTTGCTCCCTGCAGGGCAGCCCCTTGCTGCACCAATTGTAATTTACAGTATTCGGGCTGGTCCCAGAAATATTCTAAATTCAAAGAATATCAAAAACGGCATGAAACAATTGCACCTAACCGCTCTTTAAAGATTGTCAGCCCTCGTGGGTTCAACGCGGTTGCAAACGGCTATGGAATAATGAAGCTTGTAGATTTCAAAATATCGGAGCAAATTTCATCTATCATGATGATGTTTAAGAATTAAACTGACGCCGTCTTGTTACCGAATAATGTTGTGACACCATAACCTAACCAATCTAACAAACGATCCTCGTCTAGTAAAACAGCACATGGAAAACTGCAGAGCAGGACAAACAATTGTATATCGTGAGATATGATGTTTCCTTCACCAGCAAAGAAGTGGTCAGTGGTCTCGCTTTAAGGGCTGGAAGACGGAAGGACAACCTTTCCCACTCTGGACCTAACTAGAGGGTTCTGCTGTCCCTTCTAGTGGCAACTCTGCATGGAAAATAATTCCGAACCGTTATCACTGAACATCATTCAGTGGAATGCGGATAGTGCTTCTACCATTAGGCTTTTATCTAGTCGATATGCAGATGTTAGTCCTTCACAAAGCTAGATATATCCTGTCTCCTAGGACATTACTCGAATTCTACCAAAGCAGGTAACCTCCCACTTTACTCGATACGTAATCCCACCTCACTATTCTTACTTTCAAAGTCCTCTAACCATAATTAAATGCCACTAAAGATCATCAATCTTATTAAATTATTCTTGACCAGCCATGCCTTATTTAGCGTTACCACTCTGGAAAAACGATAAACGCATAAGTATTGCCAAAAACCGAAGTTCGATTATAAGTAAAGCATGCTTCCTTATCACTCCTAAACTAGCTTATGGTAGCCGGCAGCACTCATCAGTAGGGTGAACTACCATCAGTCGTTTCGGCTGCCTTGTGATATATTAAGAAGGCATTCCGATTTTTGGCAACATTTACAATTATGAAACTAGAGCTTATTAGCTCGCGGAGCACAGTTCAACACAATCAGATTTAAAATTATTAATATGTATCCTTCAAAAGATCCTGTAAGAAAGCAAGCAGCGACAGCAAGTAAAGTTCCTGCTGAATAAAATTAGGATGATCCGGAAAACACATGGTTAGTTTAAAGAGGCAATGCCCATGCTACCACGTTAGCAAATTCTCGGAGATGCCTTCTTAATATATCACAAGGCAGTCGAAACGACTGATGGTAGTTCACCCTACTGATGAATGCTGTCGGCTACCATCAGCTCGTCTAGGAGTAATAAGGAAGTCTGCTCTACTTGCAATCGAACTCCGATTTTTGGCAACGTTTACAATTATAAAACTGAAGCTTAATAACTCCCGGAGCACAGTTTAACACAATTGGGTTCAAAATTATAAAAATGCATTCTTCAAAGGATCCTGTGAGAAAGCAAGCAGCGACAGCAAGTAAAATTCCTGCTGAATAAAATTAGGATAATCCGAAAAACACATGATCAGTCTAAAGAGGCAATGACCATGCTACCACGTAAGAAAATTTTCGGAGAAGCCTTCTTAATAAATAACAAGGCAGCCTAAACGACTGATGGTTGTTCACCCTACTGATAAATGCTGCCGGCTACCATCAGCTCGTCTAGGAGTGATAAGGAAGTCTGCTCTACTTGTAATAAACTCCGACTTTTGGCAACGTTTACAATTATAAAACTGAAGCTTATTAACACCCGGAGCACAGTTTAACACAATTGGATTCAAAATTATAAAAATATATCCTTCAAAGGATACTGTGAGAAAGCAAGCAGCGACAGCAAGTAGAATTCCTGATGAATAAAATTAGGATAATCCGGAAAACACATGATCAGTTTAAAGAGGCAATGCCCATGCTACACGTAAGAAAATTCTCTGAGATGCATTTTAAATATATCACAAAGCAGCCGAAACGACTGATGGTAGTTCATCCTACTGATGAGTGCTGCCGGCTACAATCAGCTCGTCTAGCAGTGATAAATAAATCTGCTCTGTATGTAATCAAACTCCGGTTTTTGCCAACATCTACGATTATATTATATATATAACTAGAAGGTCTACAGGTCTATAGAATAACTAGAAGGTCTACACACGCAACAAGCCAGTAAAAACGCTTTCTGCACCTGAGTTTTGTTTAGCATCGTGAGGAATTGCTGGTGTCTTTATAGTTATCACAAAAGCAGTCGAAACGCACCCTAACCACTTCATCCGACTGACGATGACTGCTGGGTGGTTTGGGGCGTCTCGGAGTGATACAATAGACTGATGGAGCTGATGATCGAAGTCCAGTTTTGTAGCAACTCATATGGATTTAAAATCAATAGTAGCCTGTTTAGGCTCCTGGACCACAGTTAAAAGCGATTTTTCGCACTACCAATTTATAAAAAACGTATTCCTTTCGGAATCCTGTGAGAAATTCAGTGCCCTCGTAACCAACGGATACGCATTTGTGCATATAAAGAATAACTAGAAGGTCTACACACGCAACAAGCCAGTAAAAACGCTTTCTGCACCTGAGTTTTGTTTAGCATCGTGAGGAATTGCTGGTGTCTTTATAGTTATCACAAAAGCAGTCGAAACGCACCCTAACCACTTCATCCGACTGACGATGACTGCTGGGTGGTTTGGGGCGTCTCGGAGTGATACATTAGACTGATGGAGCTGATGATCGAAGTCCAGTTTTGTAGCAACTCATATGGATTTAAAATCAATAGTAGCCTGTTTAGGCTCCTGGACCACAGTTAAAAGCGATTTTTCGCACTACCAATTTATAAAAAACGTATTCCTTTCGGAATCCTGTGAGAAATTCAGTGCCCTCGTAACCAACGGATACGCATTTGTGCATATAAAGAATAACTAGAAGGTCTACACACGCAACAAGCCAGTAAAAACGCTTTCTGCACCTGAGTTTTGTTTAGCATCGTGAGGAATTGCTGGTGTCTTTATAGTTATCACAAAAGCAGTCGAAACGCACCCTAACCACTTCATCCGACTGACGATGACTGCTGGGTGGTTTGGGGCGTCTCGGAGTGATACATTAGACTGATGGAGCTGATGATCGAAGTCCAGTTTTGTAGCAACTCATATGGATTTAAAATCAATAGTAGCCTGTTTAGGCTCCTGGACCACAGTTAAATGCGATTTTTCGCACTACCAATTTATAAAAAACGTATTCCTTTCGGAATCCTGTGAGAAATTCAGTGCCCTCGTAACCAACGGATACGCATTTGTGCATATAAAGAATAACTAGAAGGTCTACACACGCAACAAGCCAGTAAAAACGCTTTCTGCACCTGAGTTTTGTTTAGCATCGTGAGGAATTGCTGGTGTCTTTATAGTTATCACAAAAGCAGTCGAAACGCACCCTAACCACTTCATCCGACTGACGATGACTGCTGGGTGGTTTGGGGCGTCTCGGAGTGATACATTAGACTGATGGAGCTGATGATCGAAGTCCAGTTTTGTAGCAACTCATATGGATTTAAAATCAATAGTAGCCTGTTTAGGCTCCTGGACCACAGTTAAAAGCGATTTTTCGCACTACCAATTTATAAAAAACGTATTCCTTTCGGAATCCTGTGAGAAATTCAGTGCCCTCGTAACCAACGGATACGCATTTGTGCATATAAAGAATAACTAGAAGGTCTACACACGCAACAAGCCAGTAAAAACGCTTTCTGCACCTGAGTTTTGTTTAGCATCGTGAGGAATTGCTGGTGTCTTTATAGTTATCACAAAAGCAGTCGAAACGCACCCTAACCACTTCATCCGACTGACGATGACTGCTGGGTGGTTTGGGGCGTCTCGGAGTGATACATTAGACTGATGGAGCTGATGATCGAAGTCCAGTTTTGTAGCAACTCATATGGATTTAAAATCAATAGTAGCCTGTTTAGGCTCCTGGACCACAGTTAAATGCGATTTTTCGCACTACCAATTTATAAAAAACGTATTCCTTTCGGAATCCTGTGAGAAATTCAGTGCCCTCGTAACCAACGGATACGCATTTGTGCATATAAAGAATAACTAGAAGGTCTACACACGCAACAAGCCAGTAAAAACGCTTTCTGCACCTGAGTTTTGTTTAGCATCGTGAGGAATTGCTGGTGTCTTTATAGTTATCACAAAAGCAGTCGAAACGCACCCTAACCACTTCATCCGACTGACGATGACTGCTGGGTGGTTTGGGGCGTCTCGGAGTGATACATTAGACTGATGGAGCTGATGATCGAAGTCCAGTTTTGTAGCAACTCATATGGATTTAAAATCAATAGTAGCCTGTTTAGGCTCCTGGACCACAGTTAAAAGCGATTTTTCGCACTACCAATTTATATATATATATATATATATATATATATATATATATATATATATATATATATATATATATATATATATATATATATATATAATGAATAGTTGCTAGGTCACACGAGGTGACTTTCGCATTAAAAACCAGCTACAGAATCCTTCCTTCATGATATCCAATTCCATACACCTGACTACTAACGGCGCCATTGCCACAACTTTTTCGTTCGCCCGCTTTTTGCAATGTTGGTAGCCCGGGCTCGTCAGAAGGCTGACTACCAACTCTTCGCCTTTTGAAATTTGACTTATCTGAGATTCGAGCTGTCGCTCTCCGTACTTGGCTTGCTCTCTTGACTGCTAAGCTACGAATCCCGGATTACCAGATTTCACACATTAATGAAACTTCCATCATGATATCCAGAAACTGCATCGTCCGAGATGCTTCTCTGGCATGCCTTTTATAGATTTTATCGTATGAAATCATGAAGATCGATTAAAATCGGGACTGGTTATCTTTGATGGATTCTTATTTATGTAACGAATAGTTGCTAGGTCACACGAGATGACTTTCGCATTGAAAACCAGCTACAGAATCCTTCCTTCATGATATCAATTCCATACACCCTGACTACTACGGCACATTGCCACACCGTTTTCGTTTCGACCGCTTTTTGCCACATGTTGGTAGCCCCGGCTGTCAGAAGGCTGACTACAACTCTTCGATTTTGAAATTTATTATCGAGATTCGAGCTGTCGCTCTCCGTACTTGGCTTGCGCTCTTGACTGCTAGGCTACGAATCTAGGATTACCAGATTTCACACAGTATATGAAACCTTCCATCATGATATCCAGAATACATTAGACTGATGGAGCTGATGATCGAAGTCAAGTTATTTAGCAGCAAATATATTATATATATATATATATATATATATATATATATATATATATATATATATCCTGTCTCCTAGGACATTACTCGAATTCTACCAAAGCAGGTAACCTCCCACTTTACTCGATACGTAATCCCACCTCACTATTCTTACGAAATTTACCAAAGGAATTTAAAGAAATTACTAATGACAAGTGTCCCCCTGAACGTAAACCGTTAATTTTCTTCAAATCTGGATATAACCTAAGAAGTTATTTTTCTGTCACAACTAATCATTCCACTGACATTGGTAGTAATGTACCGTGTGGAGATAAACGGTGTAAAACGTGTCAGATAATGAATAACTCAAAAACATTCACAAGCTCCACTACAAAATTAACTTATAGAATCAGGGGTAACAATAACTGTAAGACACAAAATTCGGTTTATTTAGGCACTTGCACAGTCTGTCATGCACAATATGTAGGGGAAAGCGGAAATAAGATGTCAGTTCGGATGAACAACCGTAGAGCGGATATTAAAGCCTGTCGTATAAATGCAGATGGACTGGCATCACACCTCATTAACAATCCAACACATGAAATTTCACTTGCAGTAATTGAGGGAAATATTCCCAACACTGCTAAAAGAAAGCGTAATGAGCTCTATTGGATAGCACAATTAATGACTGATAGATCGCTAAACAGTGAAGTGACAGGTGCACTGAAATTGGTGAAGAACAACATTTAAGATGCTATCATATATTTATGCTGTTATATTTATATTTTTACAATTGTAGATATTATTTTCCTGAAGAAGGCCACTAGTTGGTCGAAAGCTTGAATAAAACGATATCTTTGTGTTTCCGGTTTGACTTAAA
>WNNJ02003083.1:0-20930 GCA_012934845.2 Pomphorhynchus laevis
TATATATAATTATATATATATATATATATATATATATATATATATATATATATATATATATATATATATATATATATATATATATAATATATTAGTCATAGAGTGAGCACTTTTGGCGTGCAAATAGAGGGGCGGATTTTCTTTTTTGCGATATACGGTTGTTTGCCAACCATTGTATATATATATATATATATATATATATATATATATATATATATATATATATATATATATATATATATATATATATATTAGGAAAGACTTGACACCGACGACCAGGATACTTATTGTATTCGTTCATATATTAATATTAGAGAATAAACTGGTGTTAAAGTACGAGCAATATTATTACGTTTAGGCTAAAGCCTTCGTCAGATAATCTTAAACAAAAAATATAGTCACAATATGCAATAAATGTCTAGAAAATAAAAATAAAAATAAAAATCAAAGTTCTAGATGTGAGTTTAGACCAGGTTGCATGTCTAACATTAATTGAGCAATCCAAATATTTTCTTTGTTCTTTCGCTCATAATCTTTTTTAACATCTCTCTCAATAATGTTATATTTATAGTCACATTCACCGTTGTGTTTTTCGACAGTATGTTTTACAGCGCCGTCGTTTTCCGTTCGTTTAAATTTTATGTCGTTCCTTCGGTTTGTGACTCTCTCGCTTAATTTTCTTTTAGTTTCTCCCACATATTGGGCGTTGCACATACTACAGTTTGCCAGGTATATATTATGTGTTGTTACACAACTGGCATCACACTGGACATTATACTTAATGTTTGTAACCGCACTCTTGAATGACTTATTTTCATTAATAAGCGCACATGTTTTGCATCTTGGTCGTTTGCATAATTTGGTGCTGCAATTCACGTTATTAAATTTCTTGTTGTGTTTCAAGAATGTTTTGAGCTTGTGTTTGGCAGAGTAAAATACCTGTGGCGCTGTGCCCTTAACAGAGTTAGCTTTGCATGTATCTTTAAATGATTTTACGATGTTTCGTTCAAATGATTGTAATGCTGGGTGGTATTGCAAGAAAGTTATTATTCGTGGTTCTTTCGTAATTTTCTTTTGTAAAACATCGATACGCCTTAAATTTTTAACTTTTGAAATCTCTCTGTATATCTCACGGTGGCGATACCCTCTCGAAAGAAGGGACATAGTTAGTTCACTGAGGTTTCTTTCCCTTTCGTAAATAGTGCTACAAATTTTAATGATTCGCAGTGCCTCATTTCTAATTATGCCTCGCTTCGTAGTCATAGAGTGAGCACTTTTGGCGTGCAAATAGAGGGGCGGATTTTCTTTTTTGCGATATACGGTTGTTTGCCAACCATTGTTATCATCGCGGACTAGTTTTACATCTAAAAAGTTTACATAGTCTGCTCGTGAAGTAGATGTGAAAGTCAGATGTCCTTCATTAAGTTTACTTATAAATGTATTTAGACCTTCGTCCGAGCCAGTCCATATCATAAATACATCATCGATATACCGCCAATAAATGTATGGCTTCTCTAGTACTTCATCAATAGCCCGTGTTTCATAATTTGCCATGTATAATATGGCATATGTGGGTGCCATTGGTGTACCCATAGCTGTGCCGATCACTTGCCTAAAATATTCGTCGTTGAATTGTAGTATGTTATTTTCTAATATTACTCGTATGGATTCTAGAATAAACTGGTGTTTCACATATACTTCACGAGCAGACTATGTAAACTTTTTAGATGTAAAACTAGTCCGCGATGATAACAATGGTTGGCAAACAACCGTATATCGCAAAAAAGAAAATCCCCCCTCTATTTGCACGCCAAAAGTGCTCACTCTATGACTACGAAGCGAGGCATAATTAGAAATGAGGCACTGCGAATCATTAAAATTTGTAGCACTATTTACGAAAGGGAAAGAAACCTCAGTGAACTAACTATGTCCCTTCTTTCGAGAGGGTATCGCCACCGTGAGATATACAGAGAGATTTCAAAAGTTAAAAATTTAAGGCGTATCGATGTTTTACAAAAGAAAATTACGAAAGAACCACGAATAATAACTTTCTTGCAATACCACCCAGCATTACAATCATTTGAACGAAACATCGTAAAATCATTTAAAGATACATGCAAAGCTAACTCTGTTAAGGGCACAGCGCCACAGGTATTTTACTCTGCCAAACACAAGCTCAAAACATTCTTGAAACACAACAAGAAATTTAATAACGTGAATTGCAGCACCAAATTATGCAAACGACCAAGATGCAAAACATGTGCGCTTATTAATGAAAATAAGTCATTCAAGAGTGCGGTTACAAACATTAAGTATAATGTCCAGTGTGATGCCAGTTGTGTAACAACACATAATATATACCTGGCAAACTGTAGTATGTGCAACGCCCAATATGTGGGAGAAACTAAAAGAAAATTAAGCGAGAGAGTCACAAACCGAAGGAACGACATAAAATTTAAACGAACGGAAAACGACGGCGCTGTAAAACATACTGTCGAAAAACACAACGGTGAATGTGACTATAAATATAACATTATTGAGAGAGATGTTAAAAAAGATTATGAGCGAAAGAACAAAGAAAATATTTGGATTGCTCAATTAATGTTAGACATGCAACCTGGTCTAAACTCACATCTAGAACTTTGATTTTTATTTTTATTTTTATTTTCTAGACATTTATTGCATATTGTGACTATATTTTTTGTTTTAGATTATCTGACGAAGGCTTTAGCCGAAACGTAATAATATTGCTCGTACTTTAACACCAGTTTATTCTCTAATATATATATATATATATATATATATATATATATATATATATATATATATATATATATATATATATATATATATATATATAACGAATAGTTGCTAGGTCACACAAGGTGACTTTCGCATTGAAAACCAGCTACAGAATCCTTCCTTCATGATATCCAATTCCATACACCCTGACTACTAACGGCACCATTGCCACAACCGTTTTCGTTTCGCCCGCTTTTTGCCACATGTTGGTAGCCCCGGGCTCGTCAGAAGGCTGACTACCAACTCTTCGCCTTTTGAAATTTGACTTATACGAGATTCGAGCTATCGCTCTCCGTACTTGGCTTGCGCTCTTGACTGCTAGGCTACGAATCCAGGATTACCAGATTTCACACAGTATATGAAACCTTCCATCATGATATCCAGAAACTGCATTGTCCGAGATGCTTCTCTGGCATGCTTATTATAGATTTTACGGTTTGAGATCATGAAGATCGATTGGAATCGGGACTCTTGATCCTTTGATGGATTCTTATTTATGTAACGAATAGTTGCTAGGTCACACAAGGTGACTTTCGCATTGAAAACCAGCTACAGAATCCTTCCTTCATGATATCCAATTCCATACACCCTGACTACTAACGGCGCCATTGCCACAACCGTTTTCGTTTCGCCCGCTTTTTGCCACATGTTGGTAGCCCCGGGCTCGTCAGAAGGCTGACTACCAACTCTTCGCCTTTTGAAATTTGACTTATACGAGATTCGAGCTATCGCTCTCCGTACTTGGCTTGCGCTCTTGACTGCTAGGCTACGAATCCAGGATTACCAGATTTCACACAGTATATGAAACCTTCCATCATGGATTCGTAGCCTAGCAGTCAAGAGTGCAAGCCAAGTACGGAGAGCGATAGCTCGAATCTCGGATAAGTCAAATTTCAAAAGGCGAAGAGTTGGTAGTCAGCCTTCTGACGAGCCCGGGGCTACCAACATGTGGCAAAAAGCGGGCGAAACGAAAACGGTTGTGGCAATGGTGCCGTTAGTAGTCAGGGTGTATGGAATTGGATATCATGAAGGAAGGATTCTGTAGCTGGTTTTCAATGCGAAAGTCACCTTGTGTGACCTAGCAACTATTCGTTACATAAATAAGAATCCATCAAAGGATCACCAGTCCCGATTTGAATCGATCTTCATGATCTCAAACCGTAATATATATATATATATATATATATATATATATATATATATATATATATATATATTCAGAGTAAAATTTTGTGAACCGGTAAAGACCAAAAACAATATAATTTATTTTAACGTTTCGTCCCTTACTAGGACTTCTTCAGAACAATCTATAATACAAAGAAACAGCAGAATTGTTAGCAATAATTAATTATGTCATAATTAGTTAGGTGCTGAACTAATATAATATAGCGTGTCACAAACACGTTTCCTATGTTATATCTTGCCACTTAAGTGGTGGAGCTTGTGTTAGGCCTTGTGGACATTCTGCCATTAACTGTGCAATCCAAAACATCTCTCTCGATTTACGTACTCGAGCATTCACCAAATCACTTTCGATGATGATGTAGTTATACGTTTCTAAGGCGTGATGCGTGAGTGCGTGTGCTACTGCTCCATCTGTTGGACTTCGTTTTTTAATGTCTGCACGTCTGTTATTTATTCTTATATTCAGACCATTAGAGGTTTCACCGACATATTGTTTGTCACATCTTACGCATGTCGCCAAATAAACACAATTGTTCGTAATACAGTTTGTGTCTGCTCGTAGATTGTAACTTAGGCCAGTGATGCTACTGAAAAATCTCTTTGATATCGGTATTAGTCCACATGTTTTACAACGAGATTTATCGCATGGCTTACAGTAGTGAATTTGGGTTTTCGGCACACTGATTTCACTTATTTATTCATCTTTGATCCTTGCGGAAACTAAAAGCTTTCTTAACGTATTTTCGACTCTAAAATATACAATGGGCGGCTTTCCGTTAATATCAATCTCTTTGTATGCTTTTAGCATTTCCCGATTTAAACCACTTTATGCTGGATGATATGGGAGTAAGCATAAAGTTTTGTTTTCTTTTGGTCCGACTTTATCTAATAGTTCTTTTCTTGTTATACTTCGTATTTTCTGTAGCTCCTGATCAATTTGACGTTTATGATAGCCTCTCTTCATAAGATATTTAATTACTTGTTCTATTGCTTCCCACTTCCCATTTGATGTACTCGAAATTTTGATCATCCTCTTAAATTCATTTTGTATCATGGATCGTTTCGTGGTACTGCAGTGAAAGCTAGCTTTGTGAAGATATTTTGCAGTTGATTCTAGTTTTCTGTAAGGTCGTGTAATGTAGTTAGTTCTGCCTCCAATCACCTCTTTATCAATTGTAACGTCAAGGAAATGGGGTGGCCAACTTCTGTCGCATGTGAATGTCATCGGTCCTTCATTCAGGTGCGCTACAAAGTCATTCAATGCATCTTCTCCTGCTGTCCATATAATGAAAATATCGTCTAGATATCTTAACCAGGTGGTGGTTTATGTTTGGCTGTAGACATTTTATTCGTTTCGAACATATCCATGAACAATACAGCATATGAAGGAGCTAGTTGTGTGCCCATTGCGGTTCCTGATATTTGTAAATACATTTGGTCCATAAATTGCATTACGTTATTACGAAGAACAATTTCTGTTGCTTCCAGTATCATTTCAGCTGTTAAATTATTCAATAATTTCGTTGCTTCTCTCACAGCTTCAAGTCCATCTTTGGTTGGAATATTTGTGTACAGAGATTCCACATCGAGAGTCAATAGGATAGCATTCTGTGGAATGTTAAGTTTGATCTCTTCAAATTTCCTCAAAAAATCATCGGTACTTTCAATATGAGCTTTGATATTTTGTAAAAGTGGTTTTAATTTGAAATGAACCCATCTAGATAAGGCTTCAGTAGGAGTTCCTATACAGCTTACTATTGGTCGGCCAGGGCAAGGTATTTTGTCTTTGTGTATCTTGGGTAACATATATAACTTCCCTGCTAGATTGCTTCCCGTTAGTAATTTTGCGCCTTCTATTGTATCAAGCTCGCCTTTCTGTGTATATTTGGACACAAACTCCGAGACTCGTTCAGATGCTTGTGCTAGAATTTCACTTGATGATTGTGAGTATGTGTCTGAATTGAGGTGTCGTTTTGCTTCTGATATGTATTCGTTTCGATCCCAGAGCACAATCTTTCCACCTTTATCAGCTGGTTTAATTACAATGTCTTTCCGATTTCTTAGTTCGTTTAAAGCTTTAAAAAAAACGAAGTCCAACAGATGGAGCAGTAGCACACGCACTCACGCATCACGCCTTAGAAACGTATAACTACATCATCATCGAAAGTGGTTTGGTGAATGCTCGAGTACGTAAATCGAGAGAGATGCTTTGGATTGCACACTTAATGGCAGAATGTCCACAAGGCCTAACACAAGCTCCACCACTTAAGTGGCAAGATATAACATAGGAAACGTGTTTGTGACACGCTATATTATATTAGTTCAACACCTAACTAATTATGACATAATTAATTATTGCTAACAATTCTGCTGTTTCTTTGTATTATAGATTGTTCTGAAGAAGTCCTAGTAAGGGACGAAACGTTAAAATAAATTATATTGTTTTTGGTCTTTATCGGTTCACAAAATTTTACTCTGAAAATATATGGACGAATCTATATTAGATCCCGGATCGCAGCTTAATACATCGCAATATATATATATATATATATATATATATATATATATATATATATATATATATGTTTTGAAAGTATGAATTGAAAAGCAGGTTAGGATTCACGAGAGACGCCATTTATATTTCGAAATGTTTTTGATTATTACGAGGAATGAGCTATATATACTTGCTTTACGTAAGTGCCATAAATCAAATGAATTCAAACCATTTGAATTGAACGGAGGCACAACGCTAGGCATATGTTTCGTCCTTATGGGACTCGTCAGTAGCATGAACATGACCCTCATTCATTGGCACCTTAGCACACATTGATACAATTAAATCGATGTAGTCATATGCTGATCTATAAATGAATTCAATTATATTTTGTTAAAGTATAAGTTGAAAAGCATCCGAGGATCCACGATGGATACTATTTATATTTCAAAAAGTTTAAGATTAACACTGCGGCGAACTATTTATGTTAGTGTGCGCCCAGTAATCCAATGAACAAAAATTTTTATGATATGCAAACTTTGGCTGTCGTTCCTTTATTCCTTTTGAATAAAGGAACGACAGCTTTCAAAACTTACAGAATATACAGATACGTGTTTATTAAGTCAATAAAACTTATTGCCTCAGCAATGGAGATTCTCACACTTAATATTTTAAAAAGTATTTTAAATTAATATATGTTTTCTATAAAAGAATAAAAACATGTATTTTTTATTCCTAGCGTTCGGTGTAAGTTTTCTCTTTATAATTTCGGAAGATTTAGCTGAGCCAAATGACGAAAATGTTTTATTTTTGAATGTTCGTTACTTTTTGTTTTAATGATTTTGCCTCATTCGTTCGTTTCATATTTTTTGCTATAACGCAGAGTACTGATAGGCGTATGGTAGCATACATTATATGCTTTCCATTACTATTTTAATATGCATAGTTGTATAGTTAAGCTTTAAAGGAATTTGAGCTGTCTAGCAATCTATTTATGTACCATCACTCGAGAATGTTTTTTATTAATGATTTAAAATATTGCAAAAGCGGATTTTATGAAAGTTCTTTTTATTTGCATCATCTGCCAATTATGATGTTTTACTATCATCGTTTCATAAATAATTATTCTATTTATTCATTATGATCGCTAAATGCAAGATCATTTTTCCGACCCTAAGCCAATGAATGTAATGTCTTTTTATATCTACCCATATGTACAAGAAATAAGTTTTTCACCTCTATTTTTACGAAAACTTTCTAATTATTTATTTTATGAATAAAAATCTTAAATTGATTATTTAATTTTATTTTTTAAATATTTTATTTTGTAATTATTGTTTTTCGTTTTAATAAAATTTTGCAATTTTAGTTAATGCTTATATTGCTGGTTTATTTTATAGCTTTGTAACCTACGGCTCTTTACAATTGGGCAATATATTATCTGCTTTAAATACATTGATATTATCGGAATGTTCGGAAGTATCACCATGTGTGGATCAAATTGCTTGGCCAAAGGCACAGCCTTCGATTGCAGCTAGTATAGATATTGAATGTTCAAAAGATGAACTTTCATTCGATCCTGATCGCCCGTTAACGTTCTGTAGGAGTTTCAGCATTGGAAGGTAGAGTTTGTAGGAGTTACGTAATAAACTATTATCTGTTTTGCAGGCAAACAGATGCATGGACTTGTTTTTTAATGCAACTTTTAGATCTTCTTATTTTTAATTGTGAATCGTCGTTCTTGTATCAACGATTAATTGCATCTGGATTGGCTTCAGGTTTCCTGGCGCAATCAGGGTAAATAAATAATATTGTATTTTTACATTCATTTGTATTTTAGTTATGATGATAACACAAATATGGCAAGTTTTCATATTGGGTTACAAGGCGTTTCAGATATAGCTAAGGTTCAACAAGAGCTCGATAAAGCATTAGATGAAACCGTTAAGTATGTTCTAGTGTTTTCCAGTTTTTTCATTTTTTATTTTAATTCATTATATTCATTTATTCATTTTTTAATTTTCATAAACATAGAGACAGAAGGCAGATCATTACAAGCCTATTTTATGTGTATCAATTCGCCTATGCAGGGCACGCACAAGTCTACTTGAGGTGTATCGATTTGCACTAACAGCGACCAGCTCACTTCCATATATTATTAGGTAATAACGACCAAATTGAGTAGTTACTTTGTAGGAACACTTTATGCGGTATATGTTCCACGAGCATCCAGTATTTGTCCACCAATACACCTGAATCGATTCAAATTGTGTGAGTAGTGGCTCCTTTAGTGATAGCATGTAAACAGATCGATCAGTAAATTGACAATTTGCTCTGCAAATTAGCTCCTCTACCGTGATCAATTTGCCAGATGTGCTTATTAAATATAAGCACATCTGGCTTTATATTTTCGATTCCTATAAGTTTATATAAGTCATAAGTACCTATCATCCCATATTTCACACACTATCTTCTCCTTTATCAAATAGTTAAAGTAAGTTGGTTTATAAATGTGTATATCGTGAAATAATTTTGGAATGCTAATTTGACTTCTTGTCGCTTTACTTTTTCATCATTAAGCGATTTAGCATTTTTACAGTATTTTAGTGTATTATAAGCCAAGATAATAACATCGACTACAATAAGGAAATGTGATTTCGTGTAGATCCATTGGAACTAAAGTTGCCTGTCTCGATATTAAATCTATCTGCAATATTAACCAAAAAGTAAACTTTAACAACTTTGTTAAAGATAAATAACCATCAACTTGTTGATTTAAGTTTATATCAACTCACCAACTATTATTCGAATGATTCAAATACAATATATTTTTATTAATCAAATTATTGCTAATCGTTTTGTGGTAATATAAAATGTCTGGCTACTTTATCGGTCTTTAAGAGCGGCGTTTAGTCGACTAATTGCTGCTCTTCAGCCGTTAATTCATTTCAAATATATCGGTGACGCATAGGTTCACTATTTTTAAGGAAAATTTGAAAATGGTGAACCATTTTATAAAATAATTTTTTTCCATCATTTTTTAAAAAAATGATGCATAGGTTCAGAACCATCAAAACGATAAAGATGATTATCAAATTTACAAAAGCGATCGCATCTTATCAAGTCCATTGTTAGCATTCAATATGTTAATGTCCTTCATAAGAATTTTTGTGTACCTATTATAATACCAAAATACATGTACCAAAATACATATTAATCTAGTAATTATTGAAATAAATTTAACTTATGTGATATTTAATAAATAAAATTTTTATATTATTTTGAAAATATCCATTTAAAGTCAGTAGCGAAAATTTTTATGGATGGATAATAAATAATATAGGTTGTATTAGAATAAGATACTAGATAGTTATTTCAGAGGAAATACATCATTAGCATGTATTTGGCCCCGCTGCTATGTTGGGTAGAGGAGTTAGGGGCCGAAACCTGATAGCATAGCAGTTTATTCAGATTTCCTCTAATCATTATTCTGATACATCGTCTGTTTGACTTTTTCAATTTCGATATTTTATTTTAACTTGATATAAGTTATAGAATATAACGTATAGAATATAAACAGAGGAAATACGTTATTAGCGCGTATTTGTCCCCGCTGTTATGTTGAGTCAAGGAATAGCTGTTGAAACCTGATAAGATAGAAGTTCCTTCTTACGATCTCTAATCCTTATTCTGATACATCGTCTCTTATTAGTCATAAAAATTGACTTTTATTTTAAATTTCAATTTAAATATAAATTGTATAAAATCTGATATAAAATATAAGATAAAATAAAAAAGATAAAATAAAACATCTTATAGTAAATGTAAATAAAAATAACTTGTACATCGTCTGTTATTTATTATTTGTTAACATTTATTTATTATTTATAATTATATACTATTTAATTTTGATTTATTGATTTAGAATTAATATTTATTTAATTTTATTTATTTAATTTTATTTTTTTAATCATATTTAATTAATTATATAATTAATTATTTTTTTATTTCATATTAATTTTTTTCACGTAAAAATACAACCTTTCAATAAAATCATCGAATTATACATCAAGGATTTTCGCCGAAGCTTCATGAAAGCACCAAACCAGAATTATAAAAACATACAAAACAGGGAACTGTGAAGTATGAAGACTGAAATGGCGATGTTCAGTCTGCAATCGTAGTTTCGTCGCAAGAGCAAGTGGACTTCTTCGTAAACATGGCCGTGCCCCGGGATGTCGCGGTTCGGGTATGTCACCGGTAGCTATTGACGCACCTTCGAATCGGTATATCCACAACAGCGTGGATATATTCCATCTTCAACGAGATGAAGACACAACTACAAATGATATATGTGTAAAAGCAGTTTTAAATCAGTGGATAAGTGCGGAAACACGTACAGTACGAAGAATCTTATGGGAGATCAGAGGAGCCGTAGCTGGAAAATCGGCGTCATTGCTTACCTCAGTAATGAAGACGCCGTCAAAACTATGGGTATGGGGTGAACTTCTATGTTTTCCAAAATACGCGCTTGCACTTCTACCCAAGCAAACCGAGGACACGTCACAAAAGCGTTGAGCGACTACATGCGTAAACGGTGCAATACATTTAACCGAGCATCTCTACTATCTAAACTTTGGCTCTCCATATACCGAAACGCAAAGAAGCTGACGGCGCTAAAACCGCATAGCGAGAAGTTCACCGTCTCTGTCGACGAGTGTCCGAAAAGATCAACGATGGAGACGTGACTGGGGCAATTCACTTGATTAGCTCTGCCAATAGCATTGCTACCCCAGATGAACAGCTATTTAATATTATGCGTGCGAAGCATCCAAACAGTGAAACGTCATTCCACTCAATGCAGTCAGATGGTGCTGTGATCGATTTGCCTCCGGTTACCCGACCCCTCTTCGTGTCAGCTTTGCGATCATTACTAAGAGCTTCGTCTTCGGGCATCGATGGGTTGAGCGCACTGCATGTACTCGACTAAACTGGACCATCCATCGGAATAAACGAAAGTCGACTCATCGATGCGCTGACCGATTTTGTACACTCAGCACTGGCTGGACAGGTACCACTCTCAGTATCCTCAGACTTTTGCGAAGCAAAGCTTTTAGCCCTTAGGAAGCCAGACGGGTGTGTTCGATCTATTGATATGAGGAATACGTTGCGCTGAATAATCGTCAAGGTTGCAAATCACCGAGTGTCTAATATGGCGTTAGAATTCTTTATGCCTCATCAATTTGAAGTCGGTGTAATAAGAGGAGCGGAAGCCATCGTCCATGCAACGCGTAATATTTTGCGCAACGATCTGACACCGAGATCCGCTCTTGTGAAGATTGATTGTCAGAACGCTTTTAGCTGTGTAAGCCGGGACGCAATTTTCGAGATAATTTCTAGGCGCTTTTTTGTAATTCTGCCATGGATAATATCATGCTTCGCAAAACCGATTAATCTTTACTTCGGAAAGTTTGTGGTGCCTTCAAAGAAGAAATACATAAAGGCGATCCGCTTGGGCCTTTGCTATTTTGTGCTGCTATAATGAGGTGGTCGAATCGACGATTAACTCCATTTCAGCGTGGTACATGGACGACTGTACAATTGGGGGTAATAGCACCGATTTGATCTCCGATATTCGTTGCATAGCAGATTTAGGTAATGTTCTCTGCCTGGTTATAAATCTAGACAAATGTGAGGTGATCACAAAGGATTTATCGCTGTACAAAGCGATCGAGTATGTTCTCCTTGGACCAAAACTTATCAGCCGAGACGTATCTGAAATGGTTGGAGCTCCAGTGGGCGATAATAAATCGATTGGCATGTATTTGGAACAAGTAACAATACAATTAGATCGAACAATCACACGACTTAAGTTGCTGGCTAGACACGATGCGGTGTTCCTGTTACGGAATGCATTCGCCCTACCAAAAGTAACCCAAAGAAATTCAGAGATACGACGGAATGTTACGGTGAGCCCTGGAAAACGCTCTTAATCTCCCGCTGAACGACAGCGCGTGGAATCAGGCAACATTACCAGTTAAAATGGGAAGACTGCGAATCCTATCAATGCCAAATACCGCGGGACACCCTTTTTGGCATCGTTAAGCGGATCTCAGAATCTAACGGGTTTAATCCTACAAAACGTCCAGCCTGGTTTTATAGCAGATGACGACCCGGCTTATGTACATGGATTGCTGGAGTGGCAAAGCATATGCGGGGCTGATATTCCACTGGAAACACACCTACTGAGACAGTGGACTCAACCATTGATAAATATACGTCAGGAAAGCCTGGTTCGGAGCGCAACAGATGAGGTTAACATATCACAACTGAAAGCAGTTTTGTCTCCATTTGCAGGAACATTTCTGCAGGCAATACCGATAACCGCGTTTGGTACTCGACTGGACGACAATATTATGGCAATTACTATCGCTTTGCGTTTGGGCCTACCGATCTGTACAAACCAGGTATGCGGTTGTGGATCACAAATCGACTGTTTTGGAAGACATGGATTGAATTTCCCTAGAACACGCAATCGTTACACCCGCCATGCTGAGATTAATAACCTAATCAAGATGGTACTTACAGCCGCCGACGTCCCCTGTAGCCTGGAGCCAAATGGTCTCAGCCGAATTGACGGCAAACGACCCGATGTTAGATCTCTAATACCACGGGAGAGCGGAAAGCTCTTGGTATGGGACTTAACATGTCCAAACACGCAGGCAAAGAGTCACATTATTCGTGCCATTGATGGCACAGGATGTGTCTCAACGGACGCAGAAGAATTGAAAACGCACAAGTACGAGTGTATTGACCATAATCAATCCTCATTTGTGCCGTTAGCTATCAAGCCACTTAGAGCATTTGATCCTTCGGCCACCAGTTTCTTCCAGGATTTAGGAAAGAGGCTAGGTCGGATCACTGCAGACCAGTGCGCAGGTTCATTTCTCATACAGCGTCTAAGCGCTGCTGTTCAAAGGGGCAATGCGGCGTGTATGCTGGAGACGATCATTGTCGCGTCCGCTGCCCAGACAGAAGGGGAAGTTAACGATACAGACGAACAAGGAATGTTGTACGATGATGATCATGGTCGATTAGATGAAGATGTCATGGATGGAGCGGAAGATCCGTTCTTTATGAAGTCGACTGAGAATGACATCGATACGTTGTCAGGAGAAACGACAGTTGAATGGGCAGATGAAAGAGACGAAGACGAGAATGTTATCACAGACGGAACTAGTGAAATTGTCTCAGTTGTAAATAGCGTGCAAGAACAATCATCAGAGGCAATACAAAATGACACAGACGAGAATGTGGATGTGGAAGCGGATTAGAATGAGAAAGCAAACGAAGAATAATCCGATGATGAAACTTCGGTAGAAGACGACGAGATCAATGAGGATACAACAACTGATGATAGTGCTGATGACGATAAAACCGAGACAACCGACTCGGTTGAAAAGGACGATTAATTTAAAATTCTGTAATGATTCATAATTAAATTAAATACGTAGACTTTATTTGCTGATTTGATTGTAAGTAATTGCTTTTTTTATTATATAATTTATCGATATTTTAATTAGATAATAAATAATAAATAATATACTTTATATATACTTTAACTCTTGAAAATAGTTAAGTATATTAATTGACACAATATAAATAAAAATCATTAGCAAACATTTTTATGGATAATAAATAATATACTTTGTATTAATATAATATACTTATGGTGACCGATGTTAACATTGTGAGACATATAGAGAAAATGTTTTGTTTATCGGTTTCGTCTAGGATTCTAAAAATATAATTTGAAGTAAATTAAATGTAAAAATAATTTTTATTCAACTAGTAGCGTTGAACACATTCAATTTTACATGTTAAGCTCTTTAAATTTTTAGCTTCTACTAACTTTAAAATTTTGAGTTTACGGTTTACGACCACACAATTTTTTATATTTAAATTTACTATAATGTAAATTTACTAAAATGTAAAATGTCTTCTTTCATTTGGATCATTCAATTACATTTTAGTGATTACTTATTTTTAGGCAAATATGAATATGAATTTTTTCATATTTGTTTATATTTGTTTATGTCTATTTTGAAATCTAGATGCGGCTTTAATTGCGAAGATATTCAGTCCTCTTTGCATAAGATAGAACTTAGCGCGTTACATGTATCTGGATCATTTGGTACACATATAAGCATCGTATGTTTCTATACTATTTTTCAAATCTGTTATATACATTTTTCGCACTTAGGGTGCTGTGGCTTCGTGGCTTAATGGATTAAATATTGCTGAAGAACTAAGCATAACAAACAAAGTTAAGCGGTTGCGTGAAGAATTGAAAGCTAATCCAGATATCCTTGTTAATAAATTAAAAGAAACTATCACTGTAAGTGATAATATGAATTGTAGATTTTAATTTTTTAAAATCATTAAATTTAATTGTATTATAATTTGCATTATAATGTAATATAATACAATACTATTATATTCTATTATAATATTATATAATCTATAATAAATGTAGATTATAATCTACATTTAGATTATAATGAATAATCTAAATATTAATGAAAATTAATAATTTATTATAATGAATAATCTACATTTTTTATAATCTTATAATGTAGATTATAATCTACATTATAATCTATAATGATTTATTGAAATAATTATATTGTTAGTGGAAATAAACATATTTAAACATATCCTTATATTCATATTAAGAATATTCATACTAAGAATACACAACCTCAATTTGCGGGTTGCGTTTATGCAGCCTATAGCTGTGCCAATCTTTTGTATGTATAGTTTTCCATTAAATGAGAATGTGTTGGATTGAAGAATTAATTTGAGAAGTTTGATATATGTATCGGCATCACATTCTTCTCCCACTAGATCGCCTCTCATTCCTCACATTCTTTACCCTTTTCGATAAATTAATATTTTGGTATATATATTTTTAGGCTTGACTACAACCAACTCGTAGATCTACAATTTCTTTCTGCGTTTCTCATAACACTAAAATTATATGTTATATTATTATATTAATTATTTATTTATATTAATAAATAAATAATTAATAGTGATAATTATTTATCACTATTTTCTGTTTGATGTTATCCATCCATAAAAATGTGCCACATATTTTTGCCTCATGCAAAAATATGTTATTTGTTAGCGTCTTCAGAAAATTGTATTCTAATACAAAATATTAGAATACAATTTCCTCTAATATTCTGAATTAACTAATAAATAACAAACTATGTATCAGAATAAGGATAAGAGGTCATCAGGAGAAACTGCTATGCTATCAGGTTTCGGCCCCTAACTCCTCTACCCAACATAGCAGCGGGGCCAAATGTTGTCTTTATATCAAACATAGCAAACACCTTTTATGATAATTAATAGGTTAATTATAAGTATAATAATATTTTATGCTTTTTGTATTTTTTATTGATTAGTTATCTGATAACTCATCAAACTAAAAATAACAAACTATGCATCAGAATAAGGATTAGAGGTCATCAGGAGGAATTGCTATGTTATAAGGTTTCGGCCCCTAACTCCTCTACCCAACATAGCAGCGGGGCTAAATACATGCTAATGATGTATTTCCTCTGATAAAACTATCTAGTATCTTATTCTAATACAAAGTATATTATTTATTATCCATAAAAATTTGCCACTTAAGAGTTTAAATTTATTCTTTATATTATTGTGTTGATTTATATATTTTACTATTTTCTGCTTGATGTTATTTTTATAGTAACCTAGTTTAAAATATGCATCTATTAAATTATTTAAATGACTTACATTTACATTTTTCTGTTTGATGGTATTTTTATAGTAATCTATAATCTAGATATTTATATGGTAACCAAGTTTAAAATATTCATATATTAAATTATTTAATTATTTGTAACTAATATCGTTACAAATTGTTGCAATTCTTAAAATTTTATTATTTAATGCATTATATTTTAAATTATATGGTATGCATGATATAAATTACGATATAAATTAAAAGTAGTTTTAATTGATGATAATTTAATGTTTATATTTTGATATATACTTTCTTTATCATCAATATTGGTTTTATTAAGAAAGAGGCTACCTGAGTAAATAAGGAGTCGGATGCACGGAAACGAGAAACAAGAAATATTAGGTGCATGTTTATTCTATAGAAGAACTTTGTAGTAGTGTTCATCGATTGGCTCATGAATACATATTGATTTTCTCCACCCATGACTTCAATTTCTCTACATTTGAGATATGTTTTCTCTACCTTTTTTCTTTCCATACATATGCTTTGTTATCTTTGAACACGCGTAGCGTGAAGGGATTGCAGCGGCTGCCATCTGTTGCATTGTATTAATGATACCCAGTTGATTAAATTCACGTGGCTGAATATCGTAATCAAGGCAGATGTTTAATATTCTTTGTTCCTCGTTGCTTAATATTTTGCTAGATAAGTTAGTGACAAAATATTCCTCGTTAACATCAGGTACTCGACGTATATTTTTGAAACGGCGGTTTGGATGATTTAATATTTGTAAGCTCTTTAAGCGAAATTGTTTGGGAGGATTACCAATATTATTTTTTCCGCTTATTTTTTATAAGAACTTTATAGTAGTGCTCATCGATTTGCTAATAGATATTAGTGTGAATATTGTCATATTTTCCCATTGGAACATATTAATGTACATATCTAGATATATACCGTCTTTATCATCAATATTGGTTTTATTAAGAATGAGGCAACCTGGATAAATTTGTTCGCTTATTGAATAAAAATTGCTAGTATTTAATACACAAATATCATCAATATATCGAAACATATATTTCATATCTTTATATAATCTAGATTTATTTTTTAAACAGTTATGAACAAATTTATATTCTATAAAGAATATGAATTATATTTAAGCATTATGTGATGCAAACTGAGGGCTGCTTAGAATATTTTTTATTAAAAAATATTTTAAATTAAAAAAATATTTTTAAATATTATATTATGTGATGCAAACTGAGAGCTGCTTAGAATATTTTTTATTAAAAAAAATTTAAATTAAAAAAATATTTTTAATAAATTTGAAAAATTATACTATTTGGAAATTCAAAAGTGATTTTGCAACCATAAATAGATTATTAAATTCTAGTATTTTATAAAATAAAATTAAATTAATAAGATTAAAATTAATAAGATTAAACTTAGAAGTGACTAAGTTACTTTTTAAACTCTTTTAGGACTCCTGTTTCTAATTCCCATTTGGATTATATTTTTAATTTAATTTTAATTTTTTATTAAAGGAAAATAGTCTCAGAAAAGAACTTATCATGCGACCAAGCAAATCATTTGCGAAGCGAACTAAAGAAAATGATATAAATTGCGTAAACGCAAAGGTCATTGATATTGGGCTTCAAAACCTAAAAATAATGCAGAATGATAGTACGAATTTGTAATTCAAATTTTAAAGTGAAACGATTATTCGTTTTTATTTAGTATCTATTATGAAAGCTAATCAGTCTAAAAAGGAAGACGCTAGCTGCCTTCCGAAACTTAGTGTTTCTGATATAACCGCCGAAGCTAAAGAC
Source organism: Pomphorhynchus laevis (assembly GCA_012934845.2). Lineage (NCBI taxonomy): Eukaryota > Metazoa > Acanthocephala > Palaeacanthocephala > Echinorhynchida > Pomphorhynchidae > Pomphorhynchus > Pomphorhynchus laevis. The sequence goes on from WNNJ02003083.1 coordinate 18,089, forward strand.
TATCAGTATCGCCGTACTGTATTCACTGGTGTGGTCAATTTTTAGCAGTGTGTGATAACCATTTTTCTTTTTGATTCAGGTGCTATACCGGGTTTTATATTCCCACAACAAACAAACCATCTTATATATTTACGACATATGTCGTCCTTTGAAATTAAAAGCAGCAACATATTGCCATACTTGCCTTTATTCAGTGACATATATAGCAGGTACATCTTAAGCTAATAAATCGATTAAATATTTGGTTTCATATGTATTTAGACTTGGCACTAAAAAATTTCCATATTGGAAGCTATCCCGTGCCATTTCGAGTATATCTTCTGGTATACATCTAAGTCCTCATTTAGTCATACATCCAACGGACATTGACAAATTTGAGCTAGGCACACAGATTTCATCGTTCTTCATCCCTAAAAATATGGATTTAACGCTGGAGTTATGGAATGAAATTTTACACGATTTCAGGTATATTCAAATTATCAAAAACAAAATGTAATGTTTTTGTTCTCTAAGAGATATGTTGTTTCAAGATGACGATCGTTTAAAAGTGCTAATAAGAGAAGCGGCGCTTGATGCTGTCAACAGTCTAACTAGCAATGGTCATCTCTATGCAAAATTAAGAGCAAAAAGTAATCTTGGATATCCAATAGCCCAAATCAGTGATAATATGTTTGGTCTTAATCAGGTTTAGATTTAAACTTTTGTTTCTATTTATTATTTACTTCATTATGAAGATTGAATTTTTACAAAATCTCAGAAACAAAGAAGATTTAAACGCTGTCAGAGATGCCATTAGTAACATTTATGATCATATGATTGCAGGAAAGCAAAGGTCCGCTATTTCAATTTTAAAATTTTTACCTCTTAATTTCCGTGTTTTAGAATATCTGTCCACCATGATTTAAGAGATTTATCATCAGATGTATATTTAGAAAAGGTTGATAAAAAGTGGGCAAATGGATTTCAGGCGGCATCAGGTAATTATGATTTACCATACTGGCAAAAGGCAAACTCAAATGACGAAAAGTCGGGTCATCGCCGTGACCTCGAATATTACCATATCGAAGCCGATGTAAACTACTGCGCAACTGCTTTCAAACTAAACTCAACAAGTATTTCTATAAGAGATAAAGCAGCGTAAGTAAAAATATCTTACATAAAATCCTATCAGTCGTGTATATTAGAGAGTAAACATTTCTAAATGTAAAGGAACGATCAGGTATAATTGAAAGTTAATAAAAATTATTTTGATATTTCGAAAGTAACTAACTAAATATCATCTTCATAAATGTCATCTTCATAAATTTGAAAACATAAAAATGAAAAAATTACACATGTTTTATTGTCAGTTTGTACTTGTCGGTTTGATGTTGCTGAAATCAAAATCATTGCTTGCACTTGTTCAAAGAGCAAGTGCAAGCAACGATATTGATTTCAGCAACATCAAACCGACAAGTACAAACCGTTGCTTGCACTTTACACTTAAAGAAAAAGATAACAAAAAATAAAAAACAAACAAAGAAAAAATTAAGAAATAGAATGACAAAATGTGGGAAAGCTAAAACATTTTAAGCAATATATTGCAAACATTTTATTAAAGTTTGGAGCAAAACACAAAAAACGTAAAATGATTAAATGTTAAGTAAAAAATGTTTTATAATCAAAAACAAATATGCATGTACATTAGTTAATGAACTATAATAAATAACAACAAATTTAAAAAGTATAATGAGATAATCACATATAAGCCCAACGCGAAAGAATGACGAATACCGTTTCGTCATCACAATGACTCATCAGTGCCAGATCTCTTCCACTAGTGGATACAGAGGAAGACTAGCAAGGGATGACTTTGCTAGTCCTCCTCTGCATCCAGTAATGGGAGGGATCTGGCACTGATGAGTCATTGTGATGACGAAACGGCATTCGTCATTCTTTCGCGTCGGGCTTATATGTGATTGCAAAAATTCACGCGAAATAATATCATTTGAGAAAAATATCATGAGGTAATACTTTACGAAGTTAAACTAAATTTAACAATTACTTGGAAAAATTTTATCTTCGAAAAATGATAAGTTCATAAATATATAATTTGGCGTTATCAAAAAATGCAAAACATGCATTTTTATATCTCCTCACAGAAATACATAAATAACATGCGGCTAGACCAATTGTGGTTTCCTAAATGATATACGTGTATAAATTGTCTAAATATATCGCCTAAAAGTTAAAATCGAAACTTGTAGGAGAAAATCTTTCATGCATAAAAGACGGTATAGAATTCACCCAAAAGGTTCGCAACATGGGTGTCACCTGAAGTTCACTTAAGTAAAGAATATTTTATACTCCAAAGGTTAGAGAGTTGTTAAAATAGAAGAATACTAAAAAATTCAATATTAAAGTTACCTAAAATCATTTTATCTAAGACTCATTTCGATATTAGTAAATGATATTAATATTAATGGAAATATCGGAAAAAAGATTAGTTACTTCATTAATTTTACGACAAAATTAATCGACATATTCTAACTTTGAACTTTAAGTCAAAGTTTCGTTCTTGTAAATTTATAAAAATCTAACGAAGAATATATATATATATATATATATATATATTCTTCAGGTATAAGTTTTTATACCTGAAGAAGACATTTTGTCGAAACGTTGTTATAAAGTAAAGTACACAATAAATAATTAAAAAACTGTGTCTGTGTCGGTTTCTTTTTATCCTTAGCTATTTATAAATGGAATCTGTTCAAATCGATCCCGAATCGCTGCTTCCTTACGGAAATTTTGATATATATATATATATATATATATATATATATATATATATATATATATA
>WNNJ02003084.1:0-68456 GCA_012934845.2 Pomphorhynchus laevis
AATCGCATCAGAAATTTTTTATTAATTAATACAATTTAATATTAATTTGTAAAAATATGTATTAATTAAATAATGCATATTATTATGTATTAACAATTTATTGAATTATGAAAAAACTAAAACAAGCGCATGATTTTAAAAATGTTTATTCTATACAATTTTGGTATTGAATTATCTCAAATTACGAATTTTTTTGAAAGATTAAAAATAAATAAACAGAAAGAGATAATAACTTAATTATGTTAAGAATATAATGATGATAATATAATGTTAATAATATAATTATGTTAGAATATATATATACTACACATGTTAAAAATATAAGAATAAATCAATAATTTAACTTTTATATAATTCGCTCAATAAAAGATTTAATTATATTTAATTTATCTTAAAAATATTAATCACGACTTGTTTTATAAATGTTTTACAAATTATTAATAATTAACTACAATTTTATAATATTATAAGATAATTATGCATTTTTTGACTTGATTGCAATTGTGAACTGAAATTTTAATGGTTGTAGCACGACATTAACATTATATAATTGTTATATAATCATCAAGCACTAAAATGCATCACATAGTTACACCTAATGTAACTTAATTTCCACGTTATGGATTAACAATTTGCCTAACAGAAGTAGAAATCAGATCAGATAACTGAGTCTACGTTTTTATACTATTTATAAATTAAAAACAATGCTAAATAAAATAGGTAATTAAATAATATAATGTTGAGATCACACTGCTTCGAACACAATTTAGATTATTCGAAGCAACTGAGGGTTTGTATATCAAGGAAAGAAAATAAAATTAAATCGGTGTTGATAAATAAAACATCAGAATATAAAAAGGAGCTTATCAAAAGAACGGAAAATGACAGATTTCAACTTTACCAGCTAAGATCATGTATTGCAATTGGATTGGACTATGATCCAATTAAGGAAGAATGTACAAGGTACCCTGAAGAAATAAATTATATAAATTTCTATAAACCATTTGAAATAGAACAGATGAAGATAGCTTGTATTAACGGTAGGCGAATATACCTCGAGCATTTAAACTTTTGCCCACATGAAATGACCGATTATCAAAAAGCTTTACTTAACATGAACTTAAACAACGATAAAATTAGGTTTGTGAGAGAATATTGTGAGAGTAAGGGTATGCAATTCAATTATGCAATTAAGGTATGCGTACGCAAGACATTTGACAACGTTAAATCAAAAAAACCGAAAAACATGCACACAGAAGAAATACTTGAGAAATTTTGTAAAACTAATGGAGAGATATACAATAAAACAGTGGATAAGTGTCAATCTAGATTTGATACGCACTATATTCGTGCAAGCCAAATAAAGAAAATGTGTCACAAAAGCGAACTTGAATACGACGATAGAATTGGGTTTTGTGTGCTGCCCAGATTTTTAGATGAAATTAATTTCGTCTAAAAATAAAATAATTTTGTAGCGCAGATCATGCATTTGCACTGATTTTAAAAGCTAATCGTATGCATACTTTGAACTCAATAAATCTAAAAAATTTTGTTTGATATTATACCAATTCGGTTGATTATTTAATATTTTAAATTAATTATTAATAATTAATTATTAATATTTTAAATTAATTATTAATAATTAATTATTAATATTTATATTAATAATCGTGTTATCGATTGACATCTTTTCGTATTAAAAGACGATAAACATTTAAATTCATACACTAAGAATAAAGAACTTTAAAAGATCAAATACTAAAATTTTAATCTGAAAAATATTACTTTAAAAAAATAAAATATGACATTTAAATTTTAAAATAATATGAATATAAATTATATTGAAAATCTCACATAAATAAAGTAATTTAAAGAATAAACGGGAATTAATTTAGGGGAATAAACGATAAAAATAAACTTTATTATAATTAAGATGCAGGAAACCTTTAAATCAGACAAGCTTTCGTCAGCCACGTATTCTTCAAGACGACTCGAAGATGTGGCAGAGTATAAAAAAGTTTTCAATTTTTTTAGGTATTGATGTGAACATCATAAACATTTGTGTCTAAAATTAGTTTTGATACGAAAGCAATTATAAACATAAAAGATATTATTTATTATTTTTGCTTTATTATCAGAAATAAATTGTGCAGTTACTATTTTTGACATCATCCTTACAGTAATTACGGGAATTAACGGTTTTATTGCAAATCAATTACATTCAATTAGATTTCGTTAAAATTAAAAATTAAATAAATTAATGTTAAAATAGACCACTAAAAATAATTTGATAACTGATCGGTTCCAGTTAATCTACATAGATAAGATGTCAAATTATTTAAATTTAAAAAGCATTTTGAACATGTAATACATGCTCGAAGTAATGAATAAATGCATGATGTCAATATGTAAAATAAATTAGTATTCGAAAAATGTAATGAGGCTGTAGGCATTCAATACAAATAGAACAGTTTATCAATTACCAATTTGCAATTACTATTTTTGATATCATAGTAATCAATACAATTTGCAATTATGCATATTAAAACTTTAATATGACAAAATATTTAAAATATTTAACAAAATATTGCAAACGTATTGCAAAATATTGCTAAATTTCCTTTACAGACTGTAATCTGTAGAGGACTAAAATTATCCTCTACAGACTACAGTCTGTAGAGGAAATATCTTAAATATAAACTTAATGAATAATATTGATATAATCTTAATTTAGATAAATTAATGAATATAAATTGATAATTTTATTTGTAATAAATATTAATTAATATTAATAAAACTATAGATCAATGAATTATAAATTAATAAAATTAAGTATGCCACTTGTATTTGATAGCCAATATTATTATGTAATTATGTTAAATATGTAATTATTTAATTACTCTAAATAAATTATATTCTATTCTATATATATAATATACCGAAAACGTTGCAAGAAAAATTTGCTTATCTCTCGAAATATGTTCAAGTCAACGACGTTTATGTAACCGACGATCAGTTTGTGATTATTTGATTATTGTCATGTATCTATTAAAGTGAAGCCTTTATTGACCTTTTATGTTTTTATCTGATATGTCGTATTTTCTTATTATCTTGTATTCGATTATAATAAATATCAAATTAAATCGTGAATGATTTAATTTATTGAATGATTCCAATTAATTGCGATTACCATCAGTTGTAGTTATTAATTAACTATTTTATTTCTATTTACTTGATAATATTGCAAAACAAATTAATAAAATGAAAAAATTAATGAAATTAATTTCGTCTAAAAATAAAATTATTTTGTAGCGCAGATCATGCATTTGCACTGATTTTAAAAGCTAATCGTATGCATACTTTGAACTCAATAAATCTAAAAAATTTTGTTTGATATTATACCAATTCGGTTGATTATTTAATATTTTAAATTAATTATTAATAATTAATTATTAATATTTTAAATTAATTATTAATAATTAATTATTAATATTTTAAATTAATTATTAATAATTACAGATTTATTATGTTATTAGATAAGCATTTATTATGCTTGTTTTTGGGAATTCTGCTGGTATGGGAACGATTGGACTCTTTACAAATCATGGTCAATTGGCAAAATCATACTGGCGATTATATATAGCCAATAGAGTTAAAAAGTCTTGGTTATTAAAATTCTTACAATCTAAAATACGTACAGAAGACTAAGGAAGACACACACGACATATAACTAAGGAAGACACAAACGACAATTGCGACAGATGGAGCAAATGAATGCAAGCAAAACTATTTCAAGAACATCCAACCGAGTAATGTCTACTTCTTCACGCTGCTGTTCCTAAAACAGTAAAAACTCAATATGTTGAAATTGCATCTCTGCTAAGGCTGGCCGTACTTGCGTAGACTGATTTGCTCAAAACTGTGAATAAATTGAACAAAATGTGAATAAACTCTAAATAAATTATATTCTATTCTATATATATAATATACCGAAAACGTTGCAAGAAAAATTTGCTTATCTCTCGAAATATGTTCAAGTCAACGACGTTTATGTAACCGACGATCAGTTTGTGATTATTTGATTATTGTCATGTATCTATTAAAGTGAAGCCTTTATTGACCTTTTATGTTTTTATCTGATATGTCGTATTTTCTTATTATCTTGTATTCGATTATAATAAATATCAAATTAAATCGTGAATGATTTAATTTATTGAATGATTCCAATTAATTGCGATTACCATCAGTTGTAGTTATTAATTAACTATTTTATTTCTATGTACTTGATAATATTGCAAAATAATCAAATTTGATTGATATAATACTTTAGTAAAATATACAAATTTTACGAAAATTTAATATGCTGGAATATTTCTCAATTTATTGTAAATTATCTATATTTTTAATCGCATCAGAAATTTTTTATTAATTAATACAATTTAATATTAATTTGTAAAAATATGTATTAATTAAATAATGCATATTATTATGTATTAACAATTTATTGAATTATGAAAAAACTAAAACAAGCGCATGATTTTAAAAATGTTTATTCTATACAATTTTGGTATTGAATTATCTCAAATTACGAATTTTTTTGAAAGATTAAAAATAAATAAACAGAAAGAGATAATAACTTAATTTAATTACATGATATGTTAAATACCTATGTTAAAATAACTGTTTTAATGTAATTACAATACCGTTAAAACGACAATAGTAACAATAGTCGGTTATAACGAATTTTATCAAAATAATTTAATTTTAATAATTTAATGCTGTAAATGGATTTATAACTCTGTCGACCACTACACATGTTAAAAATATAAGAATAAATCAATAATTTAACTTTTATATAATTCGCTCAATAAAAGATTTAATTATATTTAATTTATCTTAAAAATATTAATCACGACTTGTTTTATAAATGTTTTATATAGTTTACAAATTATTAATAATTAACTACAATTTTATAATATTATAAGATAATTATGCATTTTTTGACTTGATTGCAATTGTGAACTGAAATTTTAATGGTTGTAGCACGACATTAACATTATATAATTGTTATATAATCATCAAGCACTAAAATGCATCACATAGTTACACCTAATGTAACTTAATTTCCACGTTATGGATTAACAATTTGCCTAACAGAAGTAGAAATCAGATCAGATAACTGAGTCTACGTTTTTATACTATTTATAAATTAAAAACAATGCTAAATAAAATAGGTAATTAAATAATAAATAATTAATTTATGGTGCTTGTAAATTATTTCTCTGGGAATTTTGAAATCGCCAGTCTCTAGTCGCCAAGGAATGCGTTTGAGAGGTCTGATAAACTATTATCTACCTTTCTTTTCCACTGCGCACAAGCTCCTATACCAGGATGAGCCATGGCAGTCCTGGTTTCTGGAGTGGCTCATTGATAAGGAGCCCCTGACTCTACCTAAACAACAAAGAGCATGCCATGAAAAAATCTTCGTGGATGCTACCCAAAATCAAATTGGGATTGTTGGTTTAGAAGGGAAGGTACACACATATGATTTACCATATAAACTTCCAATTTTTGAGGCTGAGCTCTTAGCCGCCTGGTGTGGTCATCAACTATACCCAGACGCTGAGATATATACCGATAACATCGGGGTGTATTACTCAGTCCTCAAAGGGAGAGCGAAAACGGTTCCAATGGGGAATCTTTTCCTACAGGAATTGCATGGTACTCCTATACAATGGATATCAACGGATAAAAATCCGGCAGACATTCCTAGTCGTTGGTAGTTACCGCGACACTCTCCTTTTTGCTTGTTTCTACATCTTCTGACATCACAGCTAATTTCCCACATAGCTACGTGTCTTCCGTGTCGATTTTATCTACTCAGAATCACACGCGATATCACTTCGTCTGACAGCGAAGGCAGAAGAAGTATTTTTCAAGAAAAAGCAGCTACGTAGCTATTTTGGTAGGGGATCGTATTCTAACGATCTATTAGAAACCTACCTAGTTGTTTGATCCGCTAGCCGGATCACTGATTTTTCATGCTGCCACTTGCATTGAATGTTTTTAATTTAACTTGATTACATCTGTGAGCTGAAATTCTTCTGATTGTAGCACGACATTATCCTCACAGGTATTGTTCCTATTCTTGATACAGCAGGACGCTACTAATCAGTCTGGGTGGGTCTCATCAGCTGCTGACCCAGACCTACATTTCACGTATCGACCCTAATTATCTGCTTACTCCGTACACTGGCACTGATTTGAACTCAGTACGTCTGTATCGCGATTCAACTCAACATCCACTTGGCTGGCTGCTCCAATAGTGCAGATATACATTTCTGTATATTATTTTTGGTAAGGCATCGTATTCTAACGATCTATTAGAAACCTACCTAGTTGTTTGATCCGCTAGCCGGATCACTGATTTTTCATGCTGCCACTTGCATTGAATGTTTTTAATTTAACTTGATTACATCTGTGAGCTGAAATTCTTCTGATTGTGGCACGACATTATCCTCACAGGTATTGTTCCTATTCTTGATACAGCAGGACGCTACTAATCAGTCTGGGTGGGTCTCATCAGCTGCTGACCCAGACCTACATTTCACGTTTCGACCCTTATTTTCTGCTTTCTCCGTACACTGGTGCTGATCGGATTAGAACTCAGGACGTCTGTATCGCGATTCAACGCTACATCCACTAAGCTGGCTGCTCCAGTGGTGTAGATATACATTTCTGTATATTGCTTTTGGTAGGGGATCGTATTCTAACGATCTATTAGAAACCTACCTAGTTGTTTGATCCGCTAGCCGGATCACTGATTTTTCATGCTGCCACTTGCATTGAATGTTTTTAATTTAACTTGATTACATCTGTGAGCTGAAATTCTTCTGATTGTGGCACGACATTATCCTCACAGGTATTGTTCCTATTCTTGATACAGCAGGACGCTACTAATCAGTCTGGGTGGGTCTCATCAGCTGCTGACCCAGACCTACATTTCACATTTCGACCCTTATTTTCTGCTTTCTCCGTACACTGGTGCTGATCGGATTAGAACTCAGGACGTCTGTATCGCGATTCAACGCTACATCCACTAAGCTGGCTGCTCCAGTGGTGTAGATATACATTTCTGTATATTGCTTTTGGTAGGGGATCGTATTCTAAGGATCTATTAGAAACCTACCTAGTTGTTTGATCCGCTAGCCGGATCACTGATTTTTCATGCTGCCACTTGCATTGAATGTTTTTAATTTAACTTGATTACATCTGTGAGCTGAAATTCTTCTGATTGTGGCACGACATTATCCTCACAGGTATTGTTCCTATTCTTGATGCAGTAGGACGCTACTAATCAGACTGAGTGGGTCTCATCAGCTGCTGACCCAGACCTACATTTCACGTACCCACCCTTATTTTCTGCTTTCTCCGTACACTTGTGCTGATTGAATTTAAACTCAGGACTTCTGTATCGTGATTTAACGTTACATCCACTAGGGTGGCTGCTCCAGTGATGTAGATATACATTTATTACTTTTGATTAGTAGCCTCCTGATGTATCAAGAATAGAAACAGTACCGGTGAGGATAATGTCGTGCCACAATCAGAAGAATTTCAGCTCACGGATGTTATTGCATCTGTGAGCTAGCGGATCACAATAAGGTAGGTTTCTAATAGATTGGTAGAATTTAATTTCCTACCAAAAGTTATATACATAAATGTATATCTACACCACTGGAGTAGCCATCCTAGTGGATGTGGCGTTGAAGTGCGATACCGATGTCCTGAGTTCGAATCCGATCCGCACCAGTATACGGAGTAAGCAGATTATAAGGGTATGTATGTCTGGGTCAGAAAGTGATAAGATCCATTCCAGTCTGTTTAGTAGCGTCCTGCTCTATCAAGAATAGGAACAATATTTGTACATTTTTTAAAGTATTTATTAATACTTTTAATAAAGTATTAATAAAGAATTTTTCTCTAACAGATTTTATTAATCCATATTTATTTTAAATACCTAATGTTTTAATAAATCCTTAAAATATGGTATATCAATACACTTCAAATATTACTGTGCATAATACGATGTATTTTGATTGAATATAAAGATGTAATAATTGGCATTATGATTCTATCATCGAATATACCGTTATACGGCATTTTAAATCTGCCATTTTGTCTTTCGGTTGCTGTTATTTTTATAAACGAGATTATCTAGAAAATATTATACGAATATGAATTAAAACCGATTCCGCGTGACATGTCCCTTAGTTTGTTCGTGATAGAGTCTCATATTATTTTGTATCATATTATCGTTGAACATCTGCTTTACATGATATATCACCTTACTAAAATGGTTTAATAACATTCACACTATTAAATATTCCGTGTTGGTAAAGTATGCTGTTGTTTTATCGATTTTCTGTAGATATTATTTTTTACTTCTAGTTTTGCTCTTCTGACCATGACATTACGGTATTCTGTTAACCAAGTTTATGGTCAACGAACAATAAACTGGTAAACGGACTATAAACTAGCCAACGGACCATTTTACTTTACTGTGGTGGTCCGTATCCATGGCAAATATCTGCAAAATTTTTGCGGATATTATGATTTTACTTCTAGTTTTGCTACTCTGACCGTGACATTTTTAAGGCCCGTTGATCGTGTTTATGATCAACGGGTTATGAACTGGTCAACGTACTTTTTTTATTTGCCACGCTCCGTTCCCATGGGCAATATCTGCAAATTTTTTGCGGATATTTTGTTCTTACTTTTAGTTCTGCTTTTCTGACCATGACATTTCCGGGTTCGTTCACCAAGTTTATAGTCAACAAATCATAAAATGATCCTTCCATTTTTAAATTTAATCGGTTTATTTAACATGATTTCTCTCTCATATTGAGTACCTAAATATACATGCATTTAGGAGAGCCAGATAGTTAAATATTTTATAAATATTATTAATTTTATTAATTACTATATAATATACCATAATATATGTTAATATATAATATATTAATATATTATAATATAATATATTATATGAGAGACTCGACACACGTGAGGGAGAACGCGAAATTTATAGAATCGCTCGAACAATATACCGAAAAACGCAAGATATAGAAAAGTTTCATGGAATTAATGATCAAAACGGTGTCTTGCTTACCCGTAGGATGCAGGTATTAGAGCGATGGCGAACTCACTTCAATGATATATCCACCCATGAATTCGAACACCCACCCATCCCACATCTTCTTCCGATCGAAGGCTCAATTATGCCTAAATGAAAAACGCAAAAGCTACGGGGCCTGATGATGTAGTTTCAGAATTCTGGAAATCAAGTGTACATGATTCAACAAGGTGGTTGGTGCAATTTTTCAACCAAATAATCAAAGAAAGGGAGATAACTCTTGATTGGAGACGGAGCACAACCGTACCTATATGGAAACAGAAGGGAAATCCCGCCGACTGTTCAAATTACCGCCCGATTCGTCTCATTTCACACACCCTCAAGATTTTGGTACATGTGATAAACGATATGATAAGAAGTATAGTCAAGATATTCCCAAACCAATGTGGGTTTGTCAAGAAATGTGGCACTATCGATGCTATCCATGCCTTTCGCCTTCTTCTTGAAAACATCGAGAAAAACGGAAAGCTATATACTGTGCGTTCCTTGATCTTGAAAAGGCGTTCGATCGGGTCCCGCATGAAGTTATTTGGTACGGTTTGAGATTACACTTAGTCCCTAAAGAGATTGTTGAGTGGGTCAAGCTAATATACGAAGGATCAACAAGCCAGGTATGTACGACAGTGGGATATACGGATGACTTCCCTTCCACCGTTGGAGTTCATCAAGTGTCTGCGCTGTCTCCGTTGCTATTCATCCTCGTTATGGATGCCGTATCCAACAATCTAAACAGACAGTTTCCGTTGACGATTCTATATGCTGATGACGTCTTGCTTGCGTCCGTAGATAAAGATGACTTCCAACAACAAATAAACTGCTGGGGATTCCGACTCAAGCAGTTCGGTCTACGCCAGAACGCGCGTAAAACGGAATACCTGACCACAAATATGAATAATGATCAACCACTACAGTTTGGAAGGCACACACTGAACCGAACAACTGCGTTTAAATACCTTGGCTCTACCATAGCGGCAGATGGTAACCTACACGCAGAGGTCTCTTCTCGAGTAAATGCAGCCTGGATGAGTTGGAGGTTAGTTACAGGTATTCTCTGCGATCCAAAAATAAAAGACCGACTGAAGTCGAAAATTTACAAAACTGTAATACGACCCGTAGTCCTCTACGGTGCTGAATATTAGCCAATATCAAAATATGAAGAACGCAAAGTTGCGCAATGGAGACAAAGATGATCCGATGAACAGCAGAAAAAACCTTAAAGGATCATGTCCGAACAAAGAAATTAGGAACCAGTTTGGCGTAGTGCCAATAATAGAAAACCTTTGCAAAAGGCAACTACAATGGTACGGCCACGTTATCCGCGCAAGCAAACACCAACCATCAAATAAGTCCATCGCCGTGACAGTGGATGGAAAGCGTCCGATAGGAAGGCCGAAACTGTGATGGATGGACGTCATACGTCATAATTTGATAAGTGTTAAACTGGAAGTAAAAGACGCCCTCGATAGAGCCCAAGTGGAGCCAACTCTCAAAAGCAGCGGACCTCGTTTCTACACAGGAAATACGCTAAAGAAAAAGAAGAGAAGAAGATAATATATTAATATATATTAATATATTATATTGATATACTAGTTGTTTTTGTTTTGTTGGCTTATATAAATGTTATATTTTTATTTAGATATAACAGGAAAAGAACAGAAACATACTCGTTTCTTTTCAATGTATGTTTTGTTTTTATTTTGTTCTTTGAACTAATCGATATGTCTGTTTTCCTAAAATGGTATAAAAATGCACAAAGTTTAACAGTTACTGGTACAATTTTTGATGATAAACACAGTTATGTTTGAAAACTTTCATAAACCTTCTTCGATTTTGCTACAGTAAAATTTTTTGATTATCCAGCTGTTTTTTAATCAATTATATATTATTTGAAATAAATTTATAAAATATATAAAATCTAATTAATGAATCTGCTTTGTCATCGATACTGCTAATTTCTTTGTAGGCCTGCATTTGTATTTTTTACAAATGATTGCAGATGAAATTATTCTGTTGTTATACATCGCTATAATTTTATTCGAATATGCTGTTGCTAATAATGTGAACTCTGAAAGAATTAACAATTTATATTTAGTTAAGTTTCAGAAAATTATTTATTTTCCTAAAGTAAAAAATACTATTTTCTGACTTTGATAACCCACATAATGATTTCAATCAATTGGATATTTTGCGGAGTCCACATTTTTTATCGCTTTATATTTGTTCTATAATTGCTAAAGTTATCGCAATTTTTGCCTCTTCCCTTTTAACCAAAAAATAATTAATACAACATAAATTGTCATTTATCAAATGATACCATTTATCAAATGAATAATTCAAAACGTGAAAAGAGTACCATTTGGCAACACAATAAAAAGCGCAAAAAGTTCTTGTGATATTTCGATCTTGACATAGATCATCATCATACATCTGTGAAATAAAAAATACAAATTACATTAAATTGTAAGTTAGTGTCATTAAATTGTCATGTCTAAAAAACACTTTTTGTCTTGTCTAAAGAACACTTCCGTTAATTGTAAGTTAAGTTATTAAATTGTCTTGTCTAAAGAGCACTTTAAACAATTACTTGAGCTCTGCTTAACTGAGCTCAAGGGGATTATTTCGTCGTACTCATTCATTGGGGCATGGTTCTTGTTGTTGTGTTTGCAAACCGGTAGTCCCATCACATCACGAGTTCGGCTCGAAGCACAAGAGTCTGGCTCGAAGAGGCGTTTCCCGGGTTCACATGTTTCCTGGTGTCCACCATCAAATGTCGATATTGGGATCTGGTCAAGTGACGCTAGCATTGCTTTGGCGTTGCCTCTCATTATTGCAATAGAGATGCGCTGGTATAAATGCGTGATCGTCACGGCGTTATCTGACTCCGCTTGTCCGGCTCATGTTATTTGCAACCCGTTTGATGACCCTGTTTCCCTCTTCATTCCATCCCCCAAACGACTCCACTACAGCGGCTGAGAATATATACCCCGCTGCTTCGACCCTGCTCTTGTACTTTCGGTCTTTAACATTAGCCGCGTACGATGTAGCGGCGGCGAGCTGTGCGTTAGCAGCTGAGCGACGGTATGCCGTCTGTTGGGGTGAGTGACTGCAAAGTCGATTGCATGGGGAGGGTCCCCATAAAATAGGATGTCTGCCGGCCGTTCACGTAGGTCCGGGATAATACCTCGCACTTCCAGAGCTACATCCATCCGGGCTGATTGTGCGGCTGCGAATACCACGTCACGAATAGCATTATGCCGCAGTCCTTGGTAACCCCCGTATTGGCATGTTAGCGAGTGTATGCCTTCCTTATCAGCTATGCAAATGCAACGGCCGCATCTATAATTATTTTCGTGTAAAGGAATCCCAAGCCACATGCGGACTAGAATACAGAACTGTGGGGGCGTTAATTCAGTTCCAGATGCCGTATTCGGTACAGCACTAAGCCAATCTCCAGCTTTTGGACACGACACTGCATGTAATCGGGTACGATCCATTTCGCTAGATGATTGTATCAGCTGTGTCGAAACGAGATTTTCAATCAGGCGTGAGGTTGATGATTGACCGCCCTCCGTAGACGGTATGAAGTGAGATCCCACTGTGGTTCTAAGGGTGGCTAATGCCTCTGAATAGCCAGGAAAAAGTGTAGGATCCAGACTGTATTCTTCTCCGACCTGCATCACGCTATGTATGAATGCGCTCTAGACATGGCCACATTGCATCTTAGGCCAAATCCACCCAGACGGATTGTGAGTGTCATCTGTGATTTCGCTGCTTCGTGTAGTTGACACGCGCATATTTTCTGAAAGGCGCTGGCGATTTGTCTGTCGAATGACTGACAAAACGTTTTTGTAATCCTTGGATCAACTGAACGGAAAAGGTGGTTTATCCTGCTATTATTAACAAGAATTTGTCTAATTCGTTCTAATTCCTTATGCAATTCATTCTAGTTAGTGCAAATACGATAGGCGCGGTGCAGTAGCGATTTGATAACACTCTTTTCAACACTCTTTTTAACACATTTGATAACACTCTTTTCAACTGAACGGAGAAGGTGGTTTATCCTGTCATTATTAACAAGAATTTGTCTAATTCGTTCTAATTCCTTATGCAATTCATTCCAGTTAGTGCAAATACGATAGGCGCGATGCAGTAGCGATTTGATAACACTTTTTCTATTTGAGCGAGCATATGCTAGAAAAATTAAGACATTGACCATCATAAGTGCTCTTTATGTATACCGAGCACTCAAATTTATTGTCAATATTGTTGAAAAGTACGTCGAGGAACGGTAATACATTTTGGTTTTCAAACTCAACCGTAAAATGAAGACATGAGGATAATAATATATAAATTTCGAAAATTCTAAATAATATTAATTTAAAAAAATTATTTCAACGTGGCAAATGCGTGCCAGCGCACGCTTACATGACCACAACAAAGCAAAAATGTAAATCATGTGTCGAGAAGGTGTGAACGGAGGAGGTGTTTGAATGTGATAAAGGAGGGGGCGCGGCGGACGTCGAGAGGGAGTTGATTCCAGGCGAGTGAGGCGGCGACGAGGAAGGATCGGAGACCGTAGTTGTTGGAGTAATTAGGAACGTGGAGTAAGAGGGTATGACATGAACGAAGCGATAGCGAGGTGGGGCGAGTGTTGTCTAAGAAAGGAAGGTTGATGAACGATGGGGAGCCGACAGCGATGAGACGAAAAGTAACGAGAAGGCGGAGTTTGATGCGGATGTGGATGGTGGGCCAGGAGAGTTGGGCAAAATATGTGGATGTGTGGTCGAAGCGACGGAGACGAAAGAGCACTCGAACGGCGGTGTTGATTATTCGTTGTAGGGGTAGGATGATGGATTTTGGAGAATTGGCGAAAATGCTAAGGCAGTAATCGATTTTAGGGAAAAGAAGCGATGAAAGAAGAGACATGCAAGAACGGAAGTCGATAAGGGGGCGGATACGGCTGATGTCACGGAGAATTAAGTTAGATGAGCGGACCTTGTCACGGACGAAGGGTTTAATGTAAATATAGATTCAGTTAAGCAGAGCTCAAGTAATTGTTTAAAGTGTTCTTTAGACAAGACAATTTAAGGACTTAACTTACAATTAACGGAAGTGTTCTTTAGACAAGACAAAAAGTGTTTTTTAGACATGACAATTTAATGACACTAACTTACAATTTAATGTAATTTGTATTTTTTATTTCACAGATGTCTGATGATATATGTCAAGATCGAAATATCACAAGAAATTTTTGCGCTTTTTATTGTTTTGCCAAATGGTTCTATTTTCACGTTTTGAATTTTCTAACACAAGCACAGCTACTAAATGAATAATTGTCATTCCAAAAAATGATAAAAAAAATGACAAAACATGTTTGTCATTTTAACCATGTTTTGTAAATTAAAGTAACTCCTGCTTTTTACGTGATTTTTAATATTTGTAGCATCTTGTTGACTCTAACAGAAAAAATAGTCACGAATGCTTCGTCCACTTCATACCCTTTGTTGAATTTAAGTAAATAAATTATACTTTATGAAGTAAATAACTTTATTACTGATTTTTGAGAAATCAGTAATAAATCACTATTCTTTATGGAAAAACATTAGTCGTTATATTTAAAAGGTGGAATAAAAGTAATGCTCAAAATTATCGTCCCATTACTTTAATGCGTTTGTTAAATGGGCAACATTTTTGAAAGGCGGACACAACTAGTCAAGAAAAAATTAAAAAACGAAACACCTTTATTAGACATTTAATAAATGTCTGATAAATGATAGATGGTCGGTGTTGATAGATGGTCGATGTTGCGAGGTTGATAGATGGTCGATGTTGTGAAATGAAAAAATATGGGTTATCATATCGATTTTTTAGGGAAAAAAATTTTTAAGTTCAAAAAATTGAACATTTTCTCTGAAGCGTAATATACGTTGTATCAAGCTAAAACTTATATATGGTGTAGATACATAATGTGCTATCATTGTGTGATAATTTTTAACTAATCCGAACACTTACTTGAAAAATATTCAAATTTTAATTTTTTTTGAAAAAAAATTAATTTTAATTTCAAACTTTACCTACACTATGCTGCAAAAGGTGAGGAGGATTTATGTATCTGAAATTTTCGGGTGGTTCGACGCCCACCATTTGTACGGTGGGAGAAGTTTACTATAAAAACTCAACGAAGGGAGCTTTAGGAGACTTGGTTTCATTTCGTACCATCTTATCGAAAAGTCCGGTGAATTACGGTAGTCATCCTATCAGGATTGCATGTTCCAATGTTCGCAGCTTAGTCTCTAAATTTGATGAGTTCAACTTTTATTTATCAAACAGCGACGTGTCTATTTTCGCACTCACTGAGGCCATGCTGCACAGTGGTATTGATGACAATTGTGTTAACATCCCGGGCTTCTCACTATTAAGAACTGACCGAGGAAACACCCGCCGTGGTGGTGGGGTTGCGATCTATGTAGACAACAAAATGATTGTGACCAGCGTCATGTCATATCGAGATGATGATATATTGGAGTCGCTCTCTTTAACATTGAAATCGGGTGATACGACAATGTCGATTTGCGTTTGCTATCGTACTCCGCGCACTTGCTGCTTGAAACATGACATGATCAGTTATTTCACGAAAGTGTCGAAACCGTCCAATTTCATCCTTCTTGGTGACTTTAATATTCCGAACCTAACTGGGAGCTCCCCTTTCCAATGTCCTCGCGGTGTAAGTCAGATGGATGTCGACTTATGGAATTTTATTGTGGACGATTTAGCTCTTATACAACAAGTCACTCAGTCAACTAGGTTTATGGGAAATAGCTCCTCGTTATTGGATTTAGTTTTCAGTAAAACATTTCTTGACATACGTGAAGTTCAATATGACCCTCCCATTGGACTCAGTGACCATCTTGTCATTAAGTTTTTAGAGGTTACCACTCTCATGGAAAGAGGTAAGCTACTACACCCATCTCAGCATGGCTTTCGTACCAGCAGGTCCTGCCTTAGCAATCTAATTACGGCACGTGAAAGTTGGACAGACATAGTTGCAAACGGGGATATGGTTGATGTAATTTACATTGACTTTAGTAGGGCGTTCGACCGAGTACCGCACGATCTTTTGCTCTTACTGTTGGCTCAATACGGGATTGATCCAAGTGTAGTTCGTTGGATCGAGTCGTTCCTGAAAGGTCGATCATATCAAGTTAGGTTAGGGAGTAGCCTTTCTCCTCCACGAAGTAGAGTACATCACATTCTAATCTTACAAGTAGATCTTCAGGATCTACTTGTAAGATTAGAATGTGATGTACTAGCGTTTGCATATGACCTGACGTTATGGAAATGTGTTCGTTGATATGATAACTGTTTGGAGCTTCAAGATGACCTCGACACTATAAGCATATGGAGCAGGACGACGGGCTTGCTTTTGAATACCTCGAAGTGCAGTCACATGCACTTAGGAGTTAAGAAATTTTCTTTTGTGTATAGTTTAGGTGGTGAGCCAATTGAGCAGGTACAGTGCACTAGAGACTTAGGGGTACTTGTGCACGAATCGTTAAAGAGTCGTCTAAACACAGACAGGGTTATTCAGTCGACTAGACAATTGAGCCATGTGCTTCGTAGGTGCTTTCGTTACCCATCTGTGTTTTGTCTTAAAGTGATGTACAACTCAATAATTAGGTCCATTCTTTTATACTGTACACCAGCAACATTTCCGTGCACGCGAGGCGAGCTGAATGATTTAGAAAATGTTCTTCGCAGGTTGACGAGGTGCTGTCGTCTTCCGAGTAGTTATTCTTATAGGGATCGCTTGCGAGAGATAGGCATACCGTCGGTTCGGTCTGCGATAGTGTGTAGCGACATCTTATGCTTCAGAGATATGTTACTCGGACGTGATGGGTGGCCGGCAAACTGTATCCAGCGGAACAAACGTGATACGAATCGGGGCCACTCTTTGACTGTGAAAACGCTGCACCATGGGAAGCTGTCTAGAATCAGTCGCCTATCGCACCGGGCGGTGAGGATGTGGAACTTACTTCCGGAGGATATGGTCGCTAATCAGAGTAGACAGCATTTCATGCGGATGATGGAGCAATGGCTGTGCGAGAATGCATGATCATTCATGCATACCATATAATATAAAATATAATACATTAAATAATGAAATTTTAAGAATTGCAACAATATGTAATGATATTGGCTTTCTTCAAAATCATTTAAATAATTTAATAGATACATATTTTAAACTAGGTTACTATAAAAATAGCATCAAGCAGAAAATAGTAAAATCATTAGCGGGAAATTTTTAATGGATGAATAAGATAAAAATTGACTTTTATTTTAAATTTCAATTTTTTATATTAACTTGAAAATTAAAGTAATTTATTTATTATATTAAATTATAAAAAATCTCAAAACAATTATTTATTTTATTATTATTTATTCTATTTATTTTATTTACTTCGCGTTGTGCTCGAAGTCTAATTATGTCTTCTTCACTATGTCTGCGAATGCCGCGATCAAGTAGAAGACATCCAATCTTTCCTGACAATAAATCTCATTTATAGGCCCGTTTACGGGAACCTAATTTCTGTAAAATTTACTTTTCTTTTTCAATAAAGTTATTATTATTAAAAAAAATTATTTTATTTAGCATTATTGTTTTTTATTTTATAATTATATTAAATACGTAGACAAAGTTAGCTGATTTGATGTATTACAGTCAAAAATATAAAAGTCATCCTCCTGATGACTTCTAATCCTTATTCTGATACAACGTATGTTATTTATTAGTCAATTCATAAAAATGACTTTTATTTTAAATTTCAATTTTTTATTTTAACTTGATATAAAATTTTATAAAATCTTATAACAATTATTTATAATTATTTATTAATTAATTATTAAATTTTGATTCAGCATTATTATTTTGTATAATTATATTAAGTACGTAGACTCAGTTAGCTGATTTGATTAAACCGTACAAACTGACATTATTAATGTCATATTATTTATTAGATATGATCACACGACACCTGCGACATTCTTAATCGACATTTGTAATTATCTTAAGCTCAGCTTACTAATTTAGTAACATATTTAGATATTGACTCTTGGATATTTTTACTGTAGTTCTTTTGTAACGGGCATTAAACCTATAAAATGAGTTCAATATCGTTTATAATCAGGTATGATAGATTTAAACAAAAACAATCAATAATTGTAATGGTGTCGTAATGCAAACACCGCCAACATAATATCTGATTATCATAATTTGCAACCTGGCGATTTTAGGTGCACACAAATTTTCAAAGGTTTAATCTTGAAATAATTATGTAAATTTACATATTCTCAATAGATCAATTATACATCTAGAAAATTTAGCAAATATACATTCATTGTATCATACATTTTGACGATCCTCTAATTATCAAGTGGTTTGAAAATATGAGGAAAATATGTTAATATGATTAACTTAAGTATGCTGAACTTCAGCGTAACTCTGCCAGCTTAAAGTATATGCTTGGAGACTTATATAATGCCCGCGAGAAATTATATCGTTAATATTTAAAAAAAATATATTTACTGAATAACAATTTTTGATTATCTATCTGACCTTCCAAGCTTTCATCTGTTAAGGATCTCGAAGTGATGAATCATGTCGGTCAAGACTTGTCGAATCCTGATACAACGCGTACTCAAACTTGTTCATCACGACGTGGATACAAGTTATGTAACCGTTGTTTTACTTATAGTCATGTAAGGCGTCGAAATTGTAGGAATTGCGAACTACCGTTTCAGGCTGTTCGAAAAACAAAGAAAACGTATGAAGTTTGTGAGCTAACTGGACTTGATAAGCGTATGCGTTTGTTTTCTCTTATAAGAACGCTACACGGATTACCATCTCGAGGATTTGTTTGCTTTGATTGTGAAAGGTTAACGTGGACTTGTTTTTGCTGCTCGAATAGCGGTACCTTAATGAATCAAATGAATATAGAAAAGTGTATCAATGCCTCTACATGTATAAATGATCAATTAGGCAAAGTAGATTCAATTGATTCTTCGTCATTATTGCAATCATCTTCACCATCTAATAAAGACTGTGCTCATATAATTAGCTGTAAAACGTGTGATCGGACGGCTATCCCGTTATCAATAGACAATGAATCAATTAACGCAATTCTGCCAGAAATTTATGCACTTCAATCTGTTCGGTCGTATAAGACAAAATATCAATTTATTCCACCCTGTCATATTTCGAACATCCTTTACGTCATTCGCAGTGAGTTGTCTCCCTGAAGACTTCAATTTAAAAAGCAATAAACCTGAAAAATATATTGGATATTTACATACGTGCTTTATCGAAAATATACAGGAGCAGCGAAAGTACTCAAGTTGCCGTAAGCTTCGGTTTAGCTGTCAATGCGAATTTTACAAAACGTATTCAAAAATAGAACTAAAATTAAGAACTGAAATAATTCAATGTGTACACTATTATCTGGCTTTAGCTGCTATTCTTGGTAATCAGAATTTAAGAGAATACTTTTCTGCCTTTGATCTACGAACAGGGCATTTGCTTAGGGAAGGTGATTCATCTCAATTAAATAGCTGTTTAGCAATGATACCTGCATCATCTCTAAAGTTAGCTAATGAAAAGGATATGCACCGCACGTGGTCATTTACCGATTGGTTGAAATCAATAGAGGAACGAATCAATGATACAGTGTATCCCACTAATTACACAAGAGTACAAACCTTGAAGTTTCATGTATGTTTAAACTTTATGTCGATACTACGGGAGAAATTGGATCGTTGCGTTATACCTCAAGTTCATCAACTAAATGAGCATCCAAGCACACATTTAAACGGTATTTTCTATGTGTATACCTGGACATTTATGAGTGTTGAGCAGTTACAAGACGCTTTCAAAGACGTTGAATGTATTAGATATTTTGAAATTGCCAATAACAACTACTTACCTCTTAAAGAAGAAGGGTTAGATTTTAACGCTCTAGAGGGTAGGCTTGTTCGTTGCATGATAGATTTTGAAGATCCTATGACTATCAAGTGGGTTGAAAGTATAAGCAAAATAAGTTTATACAGTGATCTTGATTTCACATTTTCATTTCGTAGAGATCTGTACGGCTAAACTAACTGTTCTGATATTTTCCAGAATGCCCTATTAAATATTGTATATTGAAAATATATTGAAAATATGTGTTATTGAATAAAAATCTGTTTACGACAAATTAAAACAAAAATATTTATTTTTGAAAATATTTATTTGTTTCACTGTAATTTATTTACAGAATTGAACCAAAGAAACGACGATTTTTAAATATAAAGGGCAAGTCCAATATTTCAATAGCTGCTACCATCACCAGGAACTACTGTTTTACAACACGTATGTTGTGAAACAGTAGTTCCTAATGGCATTGAAATATTTGACTGAAATATTAAAATAACTAGTGAAATATTGGACTGAAATATTCAAATAACAATTGAAATATTGGATTGAACCTTTTTATCGAAAAAATGGCTTTTCTTTGATTCAATTCTATAAATAAAAATACTTATAATAATTACGCCACACGTCATTCACATTTAAGTTGAACATTCGAAATTTGATATGTTTACAAAATATTAATTGCATCTGCATCTCTTTAGCCTGGATAATCCTTAACGTCTTTGTCAACGTTTACCACATTACTATCTTGTATAAATTTCTCACTGGTTTTAGCATATACTTTTCTTTATTGTGTGCTTGTATCGACTTTGTTTCCGTTATTACCTGGATAATCCTTAACGTATTTGTCAACGTTTACCAATTAGAACTAGTAGGTTAAAAATATAAATAATATCAAACTAAGGGCCAAAGAATATTGATCCTTAGTAAAATATCCAAGAACTTTGAACAAAGAACACGTATTTGCCCACTTTTACCAATTAGAATTAGTAAGTTAAAAAAGATCAAACTAAGGACCAAAGAGCATTGTTCTTAGACTATGTAGCTTAATTTTAATTTTTTAGCTCTACACATTTTTGTATGATTTCACAGTTCATTCATAGTGCAATCCCTTTATTACCTTTATATTCTGCTACATCAAGTATGCGTGTTAATTTCACAATAAGAATTTGTGTAAAATGAAACAAAATTTGTGCATTAACAATCACGTCCATCTCCAGTCATCTGCTGATTAGTAAACTGGAAGCCCATATTTTTGTAATCCAATTTAGTTTTTATTTCGATGAATGAAATAGACATTTTGGTAAATTAATTAAACAAAATGGAAAATAAAAACAATTAAATACAAGTTTATATTCTCAATGCAAGCTCGTTGTATACGGATACTCGACTTACAATTGTGCTCTTATGTTACTATATGGTTAGATACGTAGAAAGTATGAGATAAGTATTTAAATTTTTTAGAGTGGTGTATTTGGTTCGTTTGGAGGTTTGAATGTGAAGGTTTGTTTACTCGAGCAAAAGTTTTGGCTTAGAGATAGCAAGAATAATAATAAGGATTTTTTAGTAAAAGACAGGCAACAGGTCATTAAAGAAAAGAAAGAATCAATCAGAAACATTCAACTGCAGACTTTAATGTTGTTAGTCTTCACATCTTCATGGCCCCAGGTCCAGTGGAATCTGAGCCATCCAACCAATCCAACACGCCGCCTTCCGACTGAACCACCCGGGGTCTTTTACACCCGAAGAATCCAATCGATGCGTACTATGCTGGGTAAACGAGAGACAAGGAGCTTAAAAAACCTTAGCCTTTGCTCCGGGGGACGTCCTCTAAAAAATGACTAGCCCAGAGATAACCCAAGTACCCCAGGGGCGCACTTGGTTTTTCTCATTTAATGATAGATGCTGAGCCCGTTTCAGGACCAACCCAGCTTTCTTCTGAATACGTTTAAGTATATCCAGGCCAGCTTTTGCCGACCAATTCACCGTAACGGTGAACCCCAGGTATTTTACTCGACTCGAGAAGTTAGGGAGTGGTTGATGTTGCAAAATGGAAGATAGTGCAGAGAGTGATAATCTTTCAAGTTTCTTTTTGATCGCAGAAGTGCCATGAAAAATAACCACCTGCGATTTGCTGGAGTTAAAAATAAGATTGGATGGTGGTATCTGATCTTTTAATCTTAAAAAGAAACAGCTGATATCCGAGACTATATCTTTGCACCTGCGTCCAGAGAACAGGGCTGTGGTGTCATCAGCTTATACCACTAGATGTTGTTCGCGTTTAATTTTTTTAAAGAGTTCAATAAAAGCAGCAAGAAACAAGATAGGAGAAAGAGGTGATCCTTGGGGCACACCCGTAATAGGGTAAAACTGACGCGCATCAGGGTAGTCTTCATAATAGAATCGCTTGGTGTACAGCAGTATCTCCACCCTGTTAACAATTCTCACAGGCAACCCAAGGGACCTGAGAGAAGAGATAGCAAAGGGAATAAATATGCGGTCAAATGCAGCAGAAAAAGAAGGAAAACAGCCACAGCAAGTTGATGACTATTCTCTCGACAGAAATAATGCACTTTACCAACCACTGAATGGACCGATCGACCTACGATGAACCCATGGAAACCAGGTGGGATTAAATTACGCCTACTTAGATGAACGCGGATTCCACGCGCAAGCGCTTTTTCGTATATCGACACGAGGTAATTCTGAATTGAAATGGGCCGCAGGTCTTTAGGACAAGATACCGGATTTTTCTTATGGATAAACACTCTTCTACTAATGTTGATGCCGGCCACATCCGATGGGGCGGCTAAAAGCATTGTGACGGCCACTTCTCTTCTTTGTTTGGCTGTCAAAAGCTGACAGACACGAGAAGAGAGTGGAGTGACGGATTTAAAGGTGCCCGGAAGAGGCCCCCAGGAGTTAAGAATATCTGTGACAGATAGATATCTACTCCTAAAGTCTCCTCAAGGCGGGATTGGTTGAGGTGATTGAGTGGCTCATTAATTATGTAGGGATAGTGACTTCTCCAAAACTTTATCAAGACCCATTTTTCCAAATCCAACCCAACGCTCTATCTCTCTAACAGACAAACTTCTCTCTTGAATATCTTCCAAAAGGAAGACTGGGCTGGATTAAGGGAAGCAATGCTTGCTCTATCCTTACCCAGTTGGAACCTATATCTAGTGCTCCAATATTCTTTTAAGAAAACTAGTCTGGCAGAAGCAGAGAGATTGGGAAGACGGAGTATATACGCAAGGGTCTTGAGTTTTGTTGGAGTGGGACTGTAGATACGACCTTTATAGGTAGTCGAAAGTATTGCGTTAGCTTGAGAAGAGAGATAGGAATTAAATTTGGTTAGACTCTCATTACCAATTTGGGGAAGCGTTGGATAGCAGCCTGAAAGAAAGCCACTGATGGGGTCAAAGTGGAATCTCCTTTGAAGCAACGTATCTTCTTCTATCCGCCAATTAATTAGATCATGAGAGGTGGTCAGATGTTGGCGCGACTGCTTCGTGCAGAGAGGTTTCAACAACCACCTCTTATGATGCAGTAGTATGTCAAAGAGAGAGTTCGTTGTAGTGCGATGAAAGGTGGGTGACGGTGGTATGTGAATGAGATAGTCGTTCCTGGCTCTGCGAAGTGCTGCATTAATCCAACGATCAGTTCTGTCATTGAAATTACCAAGTACCATGTCATAGCCACTATCCAAAATTCTATCCAGGAGGTCACGGTTCTTGTGTATCTCACCTGGACGGATGTATATATTGGCTAGACTGAGGCGTTTGCACTTCTTACAGAGTGATATAACTAAACTAGACAGGGCTGGACAATATATGTTTAGCAGGAGGGAGGATCTTAGAGAGCATTTAACTAAGGTTAGAAGACCTTGGGAAGAAGATAAGTGAGGTGGGGTTATTTTCAGAGTATAGTGGGTGTAGATGTGCTTAGTTATAAATCGAGTAATGTCCTGGGGGAGACGGATATACCGCGTCGCCTGAATGACTATAACATCTACATCTCTACCGAATAGAAGTCTAAAGGCAGAAGCACCTCCCGAATTCCACTGAAGGATATTTAGTGAAAAAGCTCACGAGTACTCTGCATTGCGTTAGATTAGCTGGGTGGAATTGCCTTACCTAGACGGAGCCAGGGGCGGAAAGGTCGCCCTTTCCACCACTTGCCCCAACTAGGGAAAACACTTGCCCACGGCATTGTCTTCATTTCCCATGAGTGCCTCAACTTTACCGGTCTTTAATTTGATCAACTTACCGATCTTCATCGGACGAACCGTGTGTGATGATGTGCCTTTTTTTTATTCGGCAACTGCCGCAGGACATGAGATTTCCGGAGCCTTGAACAATACAGCCAGCTGCCTCGTAATAAGAAGTTCCATTTGCTTCATTGTGGTTTGCTTGTTGGTGTCGAGAAGTCTTGTGATATATCTGTCTGTCAACCTGCCTGCAATAGCCCAACACTCAAAGAATCAACGTTTTTGGGCAGGAGGAGCAGTGTCGGGAACGCTATTGTTTAAAGTGAGCGCATTCCTTCGACCAGGCCGGATGTGCTCAACCACAATTTGAGCACTTTGGTGGAGAGGAGCATTTTCCGCCAGCTTGCTGGCAATTCTCGAACCGCAAATACCACACGGATTTTCCTTGTCACATCCAGAGCACAAGTGGCCCTATTTATGACACGAGTTGCAGTGGGGATAAGTTACGTCGTTAGTGCTAACGTGTATAAACTTTAAGTTATGCCCTAGAAAGGGATTAAAGGCAGCTTCTTTTTATAGCGTCTCAGCTGAATCAATTGAGGACGAAACGAAAGCGATCGGGAGAGGAATACCCATCACAGATCTGAAGTTTAATACTTTAAATAATTTTTCGAAGGACTCTATGTCCTTCTCCTCCAAGTGGGGAGGAATGTTGGAGATATTAAGGGATGCTTGAATATGTTTGATAAGTAGTTTGCCAAGGTGTCGCCAAGTCACACAAAACGAAGGAAATTTTAATCTCTGTTTCATAGAATCTAGCAGAATTAAACAGAACTCTGCTAGTGTACTTTTCTGCAAATTTACGAAGAAAAATGTTGAACAGATTATGACGCTGGTTTGCAACGGCTGGTTTGTCACGAAGTCTATTGCCAAACCTCTTCCATTCTCAGCATGGGCAAGGGACCCGCTATGGCGGCGTTATATTTTTATATTATACATTATGATTTTATATTATTGCAAGTTTCGAACGTTCCCGATAATGAAGACGGGTCTTAATTTTGTTAATTCATCATCGAATTCCTTGTTACAATGTCAGGGCAACTGTTTTCATTAAATTAAAATATTCTTTACGAAGATGAAATACACTGTAATTATGTTAGTTTTCTTATTTGAGTTGCAGAACTTAAAAAGTAAAATCATCAGTAGAATATTCTATTCCTCACCAGTGGAAATAAGTAATTGACATGTATTTGGCCCAGCTTCTATGTTGGGTATAGGAATAGAGGTTGAAACCTGATAAAATAGCAGTTCATTCTGATGATCTGTAATCCTTATTCTGATACAAATAAAAATTGACATTTATTTTAAATTTAAATTTTAACTAGATATAAATTATATAAAATCTTATATCACAATATTGATTATTTATAATTATTTAATTTTTAATTATTTAATTAAAATACGTAGGCTCTTATATAAAATTATTAAATTATAATTATTTATTATTTTTAATTAATTTAATTTTTAATTTTAGCATTATTTTTAGTTTATAGATATTATAAAAAACGTATACCTACATATTTTAAGTTGTGGAGTATTTTAAAAATCTTAAATTATGTACCTCTTAATGTACACGTCATTAGCATGTATTTGGATCCGCTGTGTGTAGACCAATAAAAGCCAAAACCTGATAGCATAGCTGTTTCTCCTGATGGCCTCTTATTCTGATGCATCGTATACTATTAATTAAAGAAAATTATTTTTAATTGAAATAAATTATGGTATAAAGAATTATTGGAGCTGGATCAAAGAAAGAAAGTTAAATATTTATTTGATATTTCGCTAACCTCTGTTAGCATCTTCAGAAAATTACAATAACATTTTGATTATAAAATAGCATTTTGTCAATAGCATTTTGACATTAATAGCATTTTGTCCTGATGACCTCTAATCCTTATTCTAATGCATCCTATATTATTTATTAGTCAATTCATAAAAAATTGAAATTTATTTTAAATTTTAATTTTAAATTTGATAAAAGTTATAAAATCTTGTAAAATTATTAAATTATTTATAATTATTTGTAACTATTTAAGTATTTATTATTTTATTATTTTATTTGATAATAATTTTAACTTGGTATAAATTATATAACAATTATTTATTATGCATAATTATTTATTGCTAATAGAGGTTAAGCATTAAATAAGCATTGAATCATCGGTCGCTAAGTTTCTTTGCAAAAGTGGAAAGGCTGCAAAAGAGGCATAAAGAATATGCGACTCTATAAGCGTGCGATACAGTATTCGGAAGCTACGAGCATCCAAGGTCCTGAACAAACGTTTAATGATGCTGATAGTACGACGACAGTGGAAGCGACTTTAGCAACATGTTGACTCATGTTGAGATCTATAAATCATCAAATTTGTCAGTGAATATGATATTGATGTTACCTATATGATATGATGTACAGCTTTTAACTTGTAAACATAATAACTGACTAGGAGAAAATTATGATTGCGAAGTGATACGATCATAGTTTTGACAGTATAAGCCATTACAGTTGCAAACATATTTTTTGAAAGCAGTTTTATATTTTAAAACTGTTGATTTATATTTTACTTGTTAATATAGACAGCGATATACTCTTTTACTACAATGGTCAGCTTTCTGTATAGCTACACTTTTTATGAAATTATCATGTCGTTATGACACAGAAAAAACACGGTTTTAAATAAATAATTTTTTTAACGTCGAAATGTTAAAAAAAATATTTTATTACGAAACGACTATTAAAATAATGATAAAGAATTATCAAAGCTGGATCAAAAAAAGAAAAAAAAATTTATTTGATATTTCGCTAAAATCTGTTCGCATATTCAAAAAATTAAAATTGTAATTTTTTACAATTAAATAATATTTTTTTATCACTAATGGATCCTATATGTTCCCAATATGACAACTATTTACAATTATTCAATTATTTTTTACCATTTTAATTTATAAATAGTGTAAAATACGTTCATTAAATGATTTAAAGTTGACTGATTTAAAGTTGTTCATTAAATCAGTTAGCTGATTTAATGAACAACTTTAAGTTGTGGGGTATTTTTAAAATCTCACAATGTATTTCTTAGTATATGATTGTATTGATTTATTTAATGGGCATTTTGACATGACAATGCCTGTTCGACCTTTATAGACATTTATATCTGGAACTAAGTTAGTTCAAGAGATTATATCGTATGCTCATTGCATCTCAGAGTTGATCCTTCTGTAAATGATACTCTTTGTTCTGACGTAATAGTCATTTTACAGGATGCACCTGGTAAAATTGAATATTTAATTATCAGTCTTTTTTCTTCATCAAATCTAATGGAAATCTCGTTTCTCATTCGTTGTTGGTTCGCAAGCCTCTTTTCGAAAATTTGAGATATTTTTTTAAATCGATTGAATGTCTAATGCATTTAACCCAATAATGTTTGCAATCTCACGGAATTGCTCAAATTCATTTTGTCTTAATAGGAAGATATAAATATCGAGCATATATGTTTCACGAATAATTAGATTATTTAAGCAAATCAATATAATTTTTTTCAATCAATACACTTTATCAACTACTAAATGGACAGATTGACTATTAACATACCCATGATAATAATTTAAATTTTACCATGATAATAATTTAAAATTTAATTAATTAAATTTTTAATAATTTAAATTTTACCTGACCAAATAAACAATGACCAAATGGTCAAAATTTTTACTAGTAACCGTTTCACATTCGAATTAAGAAAGTTCTAACGTTCTATAGGATTTTTTAATGGGATAATAGGATTATATCCATTACATATTTGGATGAAAAATACCTGCTTTATCAAAAAAGTGTGCTAATTGCAAAATTATAGTGATTGCCTTATTCGAATTATGTCAAAAGCTGACAGGTTTGAAAATCGGTTAGCGTTCGGATCTTAAAGAAATATTCAAGTTATTAAGAATGATAAAGGTGATAGATAGTTTGCAACTATTGAAAACAGGTATTATATCCGTGTGATGTATATGCTGACATTTTGACTGCATTTAACAGTATCTTTATTCCTTTTGTTTTCTCTTCTTTCAAGTCTCTCGGATCCTGGAAAGAATCATTAATAGAGTTCATATACTGATGTACACCAAACGCTTCTATTGTGATGATCCTAATGCTAAGCAATTCTATTGGATTTCTGGTGTTACTTAAGAATCTCCTCCCATCTGTATTTAGTCTCAACCATTGAAATCTCTAGCGCTTTATTAAGCTATCAAGGTTTTAATAGCTTAATACGGCAATGTTCTTAGGACGTAGGTCACGACGTTGTTCTTAAATCAGAAAATTATTTTTAAGATTAAAGAACAAGCTTCTCATCTAACATTGTTAATACTTCGAAATCACATGATTGAACTCCCGCGATAATCAGACTTGTTATAATAAAAGACTTGTTTTATATAGCTGCTATTCACAAATGTAAAATATCCTGGTTTTACTTTGGCAGACTATAGTTGGATCATTCATAAGTTGACGCTCGGATTTTTCTAACGATCAACTGATCCCACTTCTTGAGAATAGCATATTAAAAATCTCGATTGTGTTCCACGATTTTCTTGGTTTCATTATGTATTGAGTGCAGCAATCATTGATTTATGACTTGCTGTATTTTTATCAAAAGCATATCTGTTAATTGCAATTAGTTATTTTAATTTATATAATTATATGTTTATTTATTAGTAATAATATAAATAGCAATCACATAATTTAAAATTGCTTTTATTAGTTTTAAGCTCATAGTTCATTTATATGTTCATTTACAGTCCTTTTATTTTATTGTAGTACCACAATATTTGTACTCCTTGATTATAAATTATAGGTTTAGTTTTAATTAGTTACTGCCATCAAACTATTGCGCGCTAAAATTAATTTATTGCAAGTGAAACGACAATTTTAAGTAAATTTTAAAATGGGATGTAAACTATCTTCTATGGATGACATATATGAAGTAGGCAGTATCATTTATGAGATACCTGAGGAAATTTATAATGATGATGGCGTTAATTCAGAGTTGGCTGTTTGTCAAAAAAGTTACAGGAGTGAAATCCCGGACTTAAATAATAATGATGGAATCGCAGACGATAATCTCAGTCTGACGATTAATCAGAATATCTGCTCCAATTGCGATAACCAATTCAATAAAAATATCAATAATAACGACTACCTGGAAACAAAAATAAATGACAGAATGAAAGAATTGCCCTCAAGAATTATTAAACCAAAAAAGTCGTTAGAACAAATTAAACTGAAGGTTTTAAAAAGCCAAAAAGGGAAAATTTACGGCAAACGACAAGTTCAGATTAGTTTAGATAAACGAAAAAAATCAATATGTGCAAGAATTATATAAATAAAATTGGGATATATTTAGGCATTTTTGTAATTTTCTTATAATATCCTGATAAGATAGCAGATCCTCTTAGTGACCTCAAATCCTTATTCTGATGACTTGCCTGTTATTTATTAGTCAATTCATAAAAAATGACTTTTATTTTAATTTAAACTTGATTTAAATTATAGAAAATCTAAAAACAATTATTTATTTTATTATTTAATTATTAAATTTTGATTTAGCATTATTATATTTTGTTTATTTTATAATTATATTAAATACGTAGACTCAGTTAGCTGATTTGATATATATAAATAAATAAATAAAAATATATATAATCTGATTGTGGCAACACAAACAATAATTACACAGATAATTCCAACTGACAGTTTAATTCATTTGTCAATTTATTTAAATAGAGTAAAATTCTTTTTTTCTTCGACGTTTTGAGTTTTATCAGTTTTATATTTTGATCACTTAGATTTTTTCAGCAATAACAATATATCCAGAGACGGTCATTAATATTTGAAATGTAAGAATGATATTTTGTTCAATGTTTGAATCCTAAACATGTGGCTGATGCATTAAACTGATCTTTAATCCTAAACATCAGTTTCTACTGTCTGTAGGAGATCTCATTATATCAACATCAAGAAAATATAGCAGACAATCTTTTTATTTTGTTAAAATTCATTGAATATTTTTATCCGCATGATTTAGTCTACCCAAGATGCAATTTTGATCTAAAAAATAACTTTTCCTATTCAAATAATTAACGAAATAATAAATAATAATTAAAATCACTAGAAAAATTAATATACCAAATCAATTTATAAATGGTAATCCCATGTATTCCTTCACTCTTTCTGGACCAAAAACAACACCTTTATCATTTTTGGTACTTTTGTAGGAAGCCGTTTTAATTACCCATCTTCGTAAAATACCTTTTACCTAGACACAAAGGAAACAACGATTTAATGACTATTTATTCTATTAAATATGAGTTAAATAGTAATCAAGAAAAAAGTTTAATGTCAGGATTATTGAAATATTTGTATTATTGATACGACATTATCGTTATATTATTGTTATATTTTTTCTTATAATATATCTTATAATATTAATATATCTTAATAATATTATATATCTTTTTTCTGAAAATATCTTATAATATAAAATATCAGAATATCATCATATAATATACTGATAAGATAGCAGTTCCTCCTGATGACTTCAAATCCTTATTCTTATACATCGTCTGTTATTTATTAGTCAATTCATAAAAATTTACTTTTATTTTAAATTTCAATTTAAAATTTTTACTTGATATAAATATAAATATAAAATCTTTTAAAAATTATTTATTATTTATAATTATTTCATTATTTATTATTTAATTATTTAATTTTTGTATAGCAATATTTTTAATTTATAAATAGTATAAAATACGTAGACTCAGTTGTCTGATCTGATTAGTCATGATTATACTCGATAATTTAGCGATAAATCACCATCCATTAAATAATTCTAAATTTTACACAATTGTTTAATATATATTATTGCGTTTATTTAACTTTACTTTAGGATTATATTTTATCATTCAATTTGTTAATTTATTTTTATTAAAAATAAAAATAAATAATAAATAATGATATAAGATTTTTGTTGTGTTTTCAGACATTGCAAAGCAAACGCTAACGTTTTTTAATTTTTAGTACAAACAAAACACCAGCGTTCAGAAACAGTCGCTATCCGACATATATAGTCAAAATACAAAGGCATACCGCCAAGCACATTGCTGCCAGTGATAATCGTCATTGCCATACATTTGCAGTGTGTTCGTTCATACACAACATTCCTCTTCCCCATATAAATGTGGTCTTTTTAGTACGCCACATTCCAGCCATATCGAACAGGTACTTTACGGACTCTTTCTGATCGTCTAGGTAATTGGCGATGGCAATTATCATGTTCAAGATTTTTTTCATCCGCCGAATTCGTAATGGTAAGTGGACTTTGATCACTAGTTATCTCAATCCGCTGTGACAATGTTGAATTCATTTTCTCTTGATCATTGTCTGCATCATTGGTAATTTCTCGATTCTCTATACCTTCTCCTTTACGAAGCATATCGGCGTGTAATCTGTAGTTTTGATCAGCGTTGCTCACGACATACGATGTCCAGTTTGAGCGCTTTTCTATTTCCCCCGCCGACCACGGTTCGTTACTTTTCTGCCGATACCACACCTTTTCTCCTGAATAAAACTCCCTCGGTTTGGATTTCTTATCGAAATGTATTTTGTTATTTGCTTGATAACCTTCAAGTGTAGAACGTAGATTCGGTTTCAAACGATCAAATAAGGTAGTCAAACGATGACCGGTAAAGACAATTGATGGTGGTTTTCCTGTGGCACTGTGCGGTGTGTTTCTATACGACAATAAGAATTGCTGCAATCGCTTTGGACGATCGTGTATATTGTAAGGTCTGATCACTTTATTCTTTAGTACTTGAATAAACCTCTCCGCTAAACCGTTTGATCTTGGGTGATACGGAGATACTCTTACATGCTTTACTCCATTAGACTGCAAAAAATTCGCGAATTCGGAAGACTGAAACGGGGGACCATTGTCTGATACCAGCTCTTCCGGAACCCCATTTCTGGCAAATATTTCTCTTAATACCTTTATTGTTGAGTGAGCACTTGTACATTGCATCTTAATAACCTCCGGCCATTTTGATAGAGCACACTGAACCACAAAGTAATACTCCTGTTGGGATGGTCCGGCGAAATCTACGTGAATCCTAGTCCATATATCGCTGGGTACAGGCCAATTGTGAAGTGGATGGTTAGGTTCGTTATTCCGGAAACGCTGACAATCGTTACAATTTTGTACTGAGCGCTCGATATCAGCATCCAATCCAGGCCACCATACGTAATATCGTGATAAGGACTTCATAGCCACAATTCCCGGATGGCCTGCATGCAAAGCTCGCAAAACTGTCTCCCGTAGACTCGTCGGAATTAATACACGCGCTCCTAAAAGCAAAATTCCATTTTCAAATGATAACTCATTGCGTCTTGTGCTGTAATAATGAATGTTCGAGTCTGTAACTTTGTTTGGCCAACCGATCGACACATATTGCGTCACCTTTTTTAGAATCAAATCTTGTTTCGTAGCTTCGCGAATAGCTGTTGCGGATAATAAAGGTGTGTCCTCACATAACAAATTCACACAGATATCATTTGTTCCCGACGTTTCTGCACAGTCAAGGCCTTGACATGGAAATCTGGAGAGGACATCGGCAATTATGTTATCTTTTCCTGGAATGCATTCGAGTTCGTAGTCGAATTGACTCAACAACAATGCCCATCTGACTAAACGCTGATTCGCGATCTTTGGCAAATTACGTTGATTTCCGAATATGTATTTCAAAGGTTTGTGATCAGTGATGAGTACGAACTTTCTACCTAATAGAAAATATCGAAACTTATTGACACCGAATATAAGTGCAAGTGCCTCCCGGTCGATTTGCGAGTAATTTATTTCCGCGCTGCTCAATTTTCTTGATGCGTATGCAATCGGCAGATAACGGTTGTTTTTAGTTTCTTGAAGCAGTACGGCTCCTAAGCCTCTCTCACAAGCATCACAATACAGCTTCAGGTTACTCTTCCCATCATATGGTATTAAAATTTTCGGTTTTAGCATACTTTGCTTGACCAATTCAAATTGGCTTTGATGCCGATCTGTCCAGTTCCAATTCGCTCGTACACCCGTTAACGAATACAAGTCAGCACACTGCGACCGCAAATGAGGAATAAAACGTTCAAGGAACCCTATGGTTCCCAAGAACGTTCGCAGTTCTTTAGGATTTGACGGTGGACAAATATTTTGAATAGTATCAACTTTCTCTGGATCAACTTTTACCATTCCTTTATCTAACACGTGTCCCAGAAATTTGACTTGTTCTTGAAGAAATAAACACTTTTCACGTTTAACTCGTATTCCCGCATTCAATAATCTTGTCATTACACTTCGAAGTCTGTCTATATGTTCTGAACGTGTTTCACCTGCAACTACAACATCATCCAGATAAACTGCGACGCCCGGAATCGTACCGAGTAATTGATTCATATAACGCTGGAACAAAATTGGTGCAATGGATAACCCAAATGGTAATCGACGATATTGATAATATCCGAAGGGTGTCGATATGGTCAAATACTTTCGAGAGTCTTGATGAACTTTCATTTGTGAATACGCATCCTTTAAATCCAATACTGAATACAAGGTGCCTCCTGCGATTTTGCTCAGTATCTCCTCAAATGTCGGTAATTCGAAACAATCACAATTCAGATACGGATTAATTGTCGCCTTGAAGTCAGCGCAAAGTCTTATTGAGTTATCCTTCTTGAGCACAGAAACAATTGGACTCGCCCATTCAATATAATTACAGTTTGAATCAACTTGCTCTAATGTTCCATTCGATAAAAGGCGCTTTAACTCTTCTTCGATTTTTGGCTTTAATGGCAGTGGTACGCGACGAGCCGGAATGCATCGTGCAATAGCCGATGGATCAACTTGTAACTTTATCTCCAAATCCTTAATGTTCCCAAGATCTTCATTGAATAACTCCTTAAATCTGAGTAACATGTGGTTTAAATCGGAGGCACCTTGTTGATTTAAATTTAACTGATTGATAGCTCGTGGGCGGGATCTTACTTGACGTGGCAAGGACATGTTAAATGCTTCTATCCACGGTTGTCCAAACAAGCTCTTTTCTGTTTCGTATACGACCTCGACATTCAACAATTTGGCTACATTATCTAGTTCTACAGTCACTTGACATTGACCTATGCTCTTTATCAACCCTCCACCAAAACTTCTCAGCCATCTTCCCGCTCTTAGCTCAGGCGAACCACAACTTGACCATGTTTTTTGAGATATTACAGACAACATTGCTCCCGTATCAAACTCCATTTCCACTTGAACTCCGTTTATTCTCACTTCCAATGTCGGTCCCAGGATATGGTCCCTTCGACAAACGTTTTGAATTTCGAGAAAAGCCAACTCTACAGCCTTATTATCACCATTCTCGTCTGATATCAACTGATGAATATTTTGTAGTGCTACCTTGCAGCATCGACGAATATGACCTATCTTACCACAACGGTGACATTTTACGTTCTTAGCCCAACACTGTTGCTCATTTACGTGATTTGAACCATTACATCGTGTACAACGAGGCATGGAATTTTTATTCCATTGTGATCGACGTCCAGCACTTAATTTATTAACATGCGAAATTTCAACATCCTTTTTCGAGTCATTTGCATAATTCGAGCTGGTTTCCGTCGCTAACAAGTGCTTAGTAGCTTGTGTCATTTCCCAATTAGAAGCAATCCTAATTACATCGTCTAACGTAGGATTGTCTAATCGTAATAGACTCATACGTATTTCCTCGATTGGAGTATATGCAATTACCAGATCTCTCAATCTGTCGTCGATTGCTTGCTGTTCGGTTTGAATGGATTGATCGAAAAACGAACACTTACTAGCCAGGCCCCTTGCTTCCGCTATCCAATCTTTATGTGACTGATTGGCTTTTTGTCGACATTGCGTAAATTCGAATCTGGCTGCAACTATATGCATCGGCTTTTTAAAATGACGATCGAGTTCCTTAATAATCATCTCGAAAGTAATGTCCTCTTTTTCGAAAGACGGAATCAATTGTCCAACCAAGCGAAAAATTTCTTGACCACAACTGGACAGTAAGAATTGTTTTTGTCGCATCTGTGAATCAACTCTGTGCATGCCCAAAAAATTCTTCAGTTGAATCCCGTAATCAATCCACTTATCGTGATCTGCATTGAAATGCTGAAACGCCGGTATATTGCAATCCTTATTGGGATTTTCACGATTTTGCAGACTTTCCATCAACTTCGTCAATGTACGTTGTTGTTCCCATACAATTTTCATAATGTCGTTCGACGAAAATTTTGAACCACCCTCGTCGCCAATTGTTGTGTTTTCAGACATTGCAAAGCAAACGCTAACGTTTTTTAATTTTTAGTACAAACAAAACACCAGCGTTCAGAAACAGTCGCTATCCGACATATATAGTCAAAATACAAAGGCATACCGCCAAGCACATTGCTGCCAGTGATAATCGTCATTGCCATACATTTGCAGTGTGTTCGTTCATACACAACAATTTTAAAATAATATAATATTGTTTTATAATATAAATATTATTTTATAATATTATAAAATAATATTTTAATTTATTACTATTATTAATATATTTTAACATAAATTATATTAAGTGTATTGAAACTTTAAGTAATTTGCAGTCGAGCAAATAGTTCTCGCTTCTGCTACACTATATATTCTTGGTGTATATTTATCTGCCCTGTCAATTTATTGAATTCAAAAAGGATGATAAAAATACAGAATTTCTTACAAATACAAAATATATTAAATAGTTTAGATAACATGATAATTCAACAGCAAAGTTCAATAGCGATTTTTAAAAAAGCCTGAACGTGTTAATTTTAAATAATAATTGTAACCTTGCAAGTTGCTTTTTGGAGGAATTGAGTTGCCTTGGTGTCAGGGTAGCACTTGGTTCTGATAATTAAGACTAAGAATGCTAGCAATAGAATAATATATTGAGTGATCACCCAGAATCTTAAAATTAGTTATCATGGCTGATACTTAATATATTCCAACTAAACTATCGCATTTTATTGGACATGTAACAAATGAACATTTTAATACACAATTTTCGTAATGATTGATCGTATAGAGCGTAACAATAAATCTTATATTATTATTTATTATTTATTATTTTGAATTTATATATAGTATAAAATACGTAGACTCGGTTATCTGATCTTGATTGTTCGTGTGCGTTCAGCTTGTAAGTGACAAAATATATTAATCCTATGCTTGGGCATAATAAATTATCCACACAAAAGATTCTTTTATATAAATTGTTTCAACGTTCCGTCATGCAAGTTACCCGTACTAGATATTACTTCCTTTTCAAGCTTTTTCAAGATATGTACTAAAGCGTCACTGTGTCTGACCGAAACGTTGTGAAAATTTATAAATGTTCTCATGTGGATAATTTATTATGTCAAAGCATAAGGAAATAATAATTATATAAAGCAATAAAACGTAGTTTTATTAATAGTTGGTAATAATAAACTAGTTTTGAAATAAGGTTACTATATTACAAAGAACTGAAAATAACGAATTTATCGATTAGATAAGTGTGCCCGCATATACAATAAGGGCTTGACAATTTGGATACCATTTCAAGATAGTACTTAAAATTCTAGGACTTTTAATTCTATTTAACAAATCCGATAAGCTAACTTTGCATACATATTTAAATTAAAAAATTACTATACATTTAAATTAAAATTAAAGACAATTATAAAAAATGCTATTAAAATAAGAGATAATTAATTATAAATAATAAATAATTATATAAGATTTTATATTATTTATATATTAAATAAAGTTAGAATCTATTATCAAAATTTAAAATAAAAATTAATTTCTATGAATTGACTAATAAATAATATACGATGTATTCGAATAAGGATTAGAGGTAATCAGGACAAACTTGTGTTATCAGATTTCGGGTCTTACTCCTCGACCCACATATCAGCGGGGCTAAATACATGCTAATGACGTAGTTTCTACGATGACATTTGATTATCTGTTATATATTACTCTAATACTAAACATATTATTTATTATCCATAGTAATTCTACTTAAAGAGTTTAAATTTATTTTTTATAATATTGTGTTGACTTATATTTTACTATTTTCTGTTTAATTTTGTTAAAATATTTAAATGACTTTGCAGCGAACCAATATCATTATATTATCGCAATTGTTAAAATTTCATTATTTAATGTATTATATTCAATGTTATATGGTATGCATTAATGCTCAAACTGGCAAGCCTTCAAGTATAAAAACCTCAATCAGAAATAACAAGAACAACAATGATACTCAAAGGTATGGAATGTGGGAAGGTGACGACTATCTATATGAAGCCGGCGCAAGTGACTTTTATGAAAACACCGAAAATGTTGAAAATCGTAAGCCTGCAGTTTTGGAGGAGCTCCGACGACAAAAGGAGGTGGCTAATGTCATAGACGAATCAAAGCAATACATTGAAAACTTGTAAGACTTTGTGTAATTAACTTCAATTGAAACATCACATCGAATTAAATTTTTGTTCATTATTTCGTTCTTATTCCGCTTTGAAGCAAGATCGGCTATGTAGGATTTGATCCTCAATTACGCCCTATTCGGAGTCTGTCAGAGTGAAGTCCGGAAGTCTTTAAATCCGAGTGTAGGTCATTCAGGCATCGTCGTTTTGGACGAACGTTCGGGCGTTTGCCGCCGATTTTAGGCTCCAAAGCAGTCTTTACGATAAAGCAGTTTTCAACCCGCAAAACGTGGCTGTACCATCGAAGAATGGCCACTTGCGTTTTGCGTCCGATTAGTGCGACTCCGTATCTATGAAGTATGTTCCCATTTCTCACATGATCACAACACGTCCGGAAATTTGAAGGTATTTACTATTGATAATGAATTTTGTTAGTATCCTCCTGATCGGCCTGTTATATGGGCCTATAACCGGGCGTTGTCTACGTTTAGCTCACTCTATAGCTAGTATGCTGGGGGAAGTTTCCAGAGGCACTACAAAGAGGAACGGATACCCCCGTTATCTTTACGATACAAATTAACAAATAGTTTTAATAGATGTTAATTCAATGTTTATATTTTCTTTATCATCAATATTAGCTTTATTAAGAATAAGATTACCTGAATAAATTTGTTCACTTATTGAATTAAAATTGTTAGAATAAAATACACAAATATCATCAATGTATCCAACGTATATATTTCATATCTTTATATAATTTAGATTTATTTTGTAAGCGCTATGAACAAATTCATATTCTATAAAGCTTAACATAAACCAGCTATAATTGGGCTAACATTACCTCTAATTGAAAGACGTTTAATTTGTCCCTACTTTTAAATAACTTTGATTTATATATCCTGCGAATTTATATTTTGATTGAAGGAATCGGAAAGACTAAACAGCATAAACTGACTCTATGCGGTTTCGACTTTTGAGTATCATCAGTAGGTGCTGCTGCACAACTGAATTGAAGTGCAGCTCCGCTAGGCAGCTCAAAAGAGCTGTGTAAGGATACTGCACTTCAATCCAGTTGTGCAACAGCACCTACTGATGAGAGTCAAAAGTCGAAACAGCATAGAGTCAGTTTATGCTGTTTATTCTTCCCGATTCCTTTAATCAGAATTCTTTGAAAGGTAATAATGTCGAAAACAATTTCTTATATTTATAAATATTTTATACCGACAGCTAAATATCTTAATACAAAGTAAAATGTCAACTATCTTTTGTTTTAATTTAAATGTATCCATGTATCTATTAGTACACTTTTACCGTATTTTATGATAATAGTTATTATAGTATAAATATGTATATCTATTTCCAAATATAAGGTTAATTAATTTTTTAAGGCTTCTTTTATATCTGCTAAATCTAAACTTGTATAAAGCGTATTGAAATCGTATGTATTTATATTCTGATACTTTATTTCTTTTGGGTTCTAAAAATTCTTTTATTTAATTAATACTTAAATAATACGATTTATATATTTAATAAATAAGTTGGCTCGAGCTATATTGCTTAGCTATAATTGGGCTACTATTACATTCAATTGGGACACCTTTTATTTGTATAAATATAGATTATTTTTATAAATATATATTATTATATTTGTATAATATCTATTTGTATATTTTTATAATATCTATTTCTATAACATCTATTTGTATATATTTTATATATATTTTTATAATATCTATTTGTATATTATCTTTTATTTGTATAAATATAGATTTAACCGCCTTACCCTTTTTATCCACTATTGAACAGTGACCTGTACTAAGTTACTTTCAATTTACTTATATTTCTTTTAATTTACTTATAATTTCTTTTAATTTACTTTTAAATAATTTTGATTTATCAAAATATTGAAGGCTTCTATTTATTCAATTTAATCCATTCAATTTTATCCAACATTAATCCAACTAGATTATCCAATCCAGCTGTGCAGCAGACCTACTGATGAGACTCAAATGATAAAATTGAATTAATAGAAGCCTTAAATATTTACTTGATGGTTTAATGTTTGTTAGCTATATGTTTTTTCCTCGGATGAAATTTGGTTATCTAGCGTAAATACAGGTGTTAAATACACATATATCATAAATGTGTCAAAACATATATTTCATATCTTTATATAATTTAGATTTATTCATATTCTATAGTATAGATACGCCTTATAATTATTATAACATATATATGTATATCTTTTTTCGAATATAAGGTTAATTAATTTTTCTAACGCTTCTTTAATATCTGCTAAATCTAGATTTGTATAAAGCGTAATAATATATTCTGAAAATTTATTCCTTTTGTGTTCTAAAAATTCTTATGTGGAATTAATACTTAAATAGTGTTTTATTCCAGTATTAATTTCGATTACCCTACAATATTTCTTGAAGTGTGCTTTAATTATTTTAAGTATTTTATTCATATAGACAGAAAGTGGTTTTAATGTACATTTAAACGGACTACATATAAACCTAGGTTTTATTGGATTTTTATGTAATTTTGGATTTTAATATAATATAGGTATAGTTTTATTATTTGATTCAATTTTAATTATAGAACAATGACTTGTAATAATTGTTTCTAAACTTAACTCACTACATCCATATGTTGTGTTTACATTTGAATCATTATAATTAACTTCTTTCATCAGTATATCATAATAAAGATTTTTGCATATGAAGACAAAGTTATTACTAGCTTTATCAATAGTTGTTATTATATAGTTATCCTTTAATTTAGTAAGTTCTGTATACATATCTTTATTAATTTTATCTTTCCTTTTGTAATTGTTTGTTATTTTCATTTTATTTTTAATTTTATCAAATATATAATCTTTCCAAATGTTTATCTTTGATGTATTTAAACTATATAAATATGTATAAAATATGTATATAAACATACTTTAAAGTATGTATCTTTAAAGTATTTAAAGTATTTAAAATACTTAAAATAATACTAAAATGATTTTAAAAATATTATTTTAGATAATAATACTAGAGTATACTAGTATACTAGTATATACTAGAATAAACGAGTATAATACTAGGATTAATACCTGATATAATACTACTATAGTAATAGTAGATAATACTAAATAATATATAATATTATATAATAATACTAATAATAGATAATAGATATAATCTAATTAGATTATAATATTAGAAATTTATAAAAATTTTACTAAAGTAAATAATACTTAATTCATATAAACCGAGATTCATATGAACCCAACTACATATGAACTTTAAATCTTTTTATCCATTACAGAACAGTGACTTGTATTATTTGTTTCTAAACTTCTATATGTTGTGTTTACATTTAATAATTGTAGACTTAAATTCATGTTTATCTTCTATATAACCACTATTAACCACATTATCTAATATAATGTCTATATAAACTATAAACGCTTTCTATAATAAAGCGTTTTGCATTTGAAGACAAAGTTATTACTAGCTTTATCAATAGTTGCTATTATATAGTTATGCTTTAATTTAGTAAGTTCTGAAATTTGATCTTTCCTTTTATAATTGTTTGTTATTTTAATTTTTTTAATTTCATCAATTTTCATCAA
The DNA here is from genome assembly GCA_012934845.2 of Pomphorhynchus laevis. Classification (NCBI taxonomy): domain Eukaryota; kingdom Metazoa; phylum Acanthocephala; class Palaeacanthocephala; order Echinorhynchida; family Pomphorhynchidae; genus Pomphorhynchus; species Pomphorhynchus laevis. The sequence goes on from WNNJ02003084.1 coordinate 41,604, forward strand.
TTTTCGAATTTTTATCTCTGATCAATTTAAGCTTCAACTATTAATAAGCTCTCCAAAGTAAGAATTTCAGTTATTTATAATGAATTGTAAATATCCTTATTATTTAATCCATATATCCATTTAATAGCAATTTAATTCGCAATTTATAATTAATTCTCAATTATTGAAACATATGTTAATTTATTTGAACAAAATAAATTAAAATATATGTTAATTTATTTAACAGCATATATTTTGCAGTATATTTCTAGAATCTTTCTAATATCGCCCATCGCCTCCATTACGCGTCAACGTTCCCTTGCTGGAAAGCTACGCTCAGCCGCTGTATCAGTAGCTGCCAGCTCTTGCTCAGCCTGTTGTGTTTTTTAGCATCACGGACAAGCGTGTGATAAAGACTTTAATTGCTGGGTAGTATGCACCTCGTGTTTTGATTGCGGCCGGCTGAAATTCGTATGATTGTTAATCAATGCATGTATATATTGCAGTTTTTTATGTTTCAGCAAGTCCTGCCACCTTTTCGGCACCGGTGACACATGGATATCGTAGCTAGCGGCCATGGCGTTTGGACAAATGTAGTCCCACACCAAGTGAAGGCTGCCTGACCATGGCACTAACGAACAACCATCGGGACGCTTGTCATCGTCAAGCGTAAGGCCGCTTGGCTATAATCGACATGATATTTCGGCGCTACAGAGCGCTTGTTGCAGCAGCATGTTTTTCTTTGTATGACGAGTGGGTCTTGCTTTGCCCTGTTTACAGTCTAGTGGTGGCTGAACGCATCTGATTTGTTGCAACGAAAACATGTGAACTCTTTAGCGATATGAACTCTCAGTTGCACATCAATATATATTGCGAAAGTCATGCCCTCCATGCGGATGCCAACTGCTGTAATCGGCAATGCCTGTGAAAGGCTCCAGACTGTTGTGTAGACATCTCTAACAACGTGATCTATACCTCGTTGTTCTGCAGTTTTGTAGAAGACTTAAAGACTTGTCGTGACTCGGTCCATCGTTTTTGAGTGTTTATTCCCACGGAACCGGAGACAACGAACATGACGACTATTGTTCAATCGCAATGGCGAAAAGCGGATATACCCTACCGTACGTGCTCAGACTACCTTTCTCTAGCAACCGCCCTATCAGATCGTTTCGTCTGAAAGAGATGTACAAAATGCTGAATGGCTGTTTCGCTAGCAAGGTATAGTCAATCACAATTGTTTGCTAGAGTTGCCTAGGACCAGGCTTATGCGGTTAATTTTAAATTCAGGATGCTCAATAGTATAGAACGCAACTCGTCATCGTGATTATCAAATCGGTTGCTCACACAACAAGGATAGCATCGGAGTATGTACGACATCTTAAAAAGGCCAAGGTACAAACGTAGAAGACCCTAAACGTCCTGCCGGGCTAAATAGGCAAGGCGCTTATTTGCTAAGCGCAAGTCATCTTTTACTGAATTCACTGAATTATTATATGAAAACATACGCAAAGCAAATACGATAATTTTGTTATAATAATCTGATAATTTATTAAAAAGTCCTTTTGCGGCCTCGGTTTTAGGCCAAAGAAAAAGCAGTTATGAGGTAACTACAATAAGTCAATTTTCGTGTATGCTACCTAGGGTTATTTCTGAGATACCTGACAATGCAAACTAACTGATTGGTAAATGAAGTGCATTGATGATAACGTCAAAAGATAAATAATCTATTTTGATTAATGGAATTGTTTAAAATATCGGAAAATGGGATTAGGGGGAATATCAGTTTAGTTTGTTGCAAAATCTGTAGCGACAGTGTTTCAAACGATCATGGCAAGGAATAATAGGATGCGAAGTGTGTCGTGGTAACCGTGTAGGTGAGCTCGAACGATATCAGATCTTTTGAGTTTTGTTGATTTAGCTTAAGAGCTCGAAGTGATTTAAAAGCTGCAATGATATCTGTTTCGATATTTTGGTGGTGTTAAAAATGCAATGTTTTTGAGTTAGTGTTGATAATCAATAGAGAGTAGAGATACCGTTGTCAAGGTGGCTATAGATTAGATAAATTTATTAATTTTTTAAGTGGATCATCTAGACAGGCCGCATACAAGTCCACTGAAATAAAAAAAATAAAAAATGATGCGACTGGAAATAATAGTAATAATCATTTTATATTAATCATTTTATAAATATCCTGTATTTATTTTGATTCCTGGATTAATAAAACGCACATTTGAATTATGTGTTTCCTGGTCTTTGCCATTTCGAAATGACATTTTCAAATGACATTACAGTAATTTGGAAATGACTGTAATGGGAATCAAACAGATTTTGCTTATCTACAAATTATCTATACCAGAGAAATACCTACCATTCATACTACTACCATTCGTTTTTATTGTTCAGTCGTTATTTATGTTCTTCGAATTATCTGAGAATTCGGAATAAAATCCACTTGTTTTCGCTAAAGTTAATGATTGGCTTTCAATTGTCAATCTCTTTTGCATTGATATCCAGAACACTTTAATTCAATGAAACTAACTTTGCAATACTCGTTATTTTTTCTAAATTTACAAATTATTGGTATTTAACATAATAAAAATAAAGTCTTACAATTCATGTGGTTCTTAAATATCAATTTATCCGCAATGAACTCTATCGGTCACAAGGGAAATCAAATTTCTTATAATGTCACTTAACATTAATAGAAATATATACTCTGAAAAATTGAAAGTTGAATTTAATATTAAAGTTAAAAAGTATTACGCTGTTGATTTGGGTCAAATGAAGAACTTTCCTGTAAGATATTTAAGGAACTATGTATTTTGTTTAAGTACGAATGCTTACACTTTTAAAATACAAATGTTTACGTTTAATTGATAATTATTAAAAATGAAATAAATAAGTTAAAAATAAAAATAATCATCGCTAATGATTATAATAATCGGCGTTTCGAATAAATAAATTTATCTTAAATTAATGATTTTGTTAATTTTCTTAAAAATTAAAAACTAGTGACTTTTGACTATTTTCTTTACTGCTAAAGGAATTTTCATTTTCAATTGTATATGAACTAAGAATATACTTTGTTAAGAATAATAAAATTAAGAATATACTATTAATGAATTAATAATGCATGTATATAAGCCATTATATACGATATAATATTAATGCATTATAATATAATATTAATTTATTATATTACAAATATTTATGCCTTATATTAAATATAATGCGTTAATATTTAATAATTTTGTAAATAATTTTGTAAATCATTTAAGAATTAACAATGAGAGACCAATGATGAGACCCACCCAGGCTGATGGATAAACATAAATGGATTAATTAATTGTATAGAGGTTGAATCATATAAAACTATAAAACTATACCTATATTATATTGGAATCCAAAATTACATAAAAATCCAATAAAACCTAGGTTCATATGTAGTGCGTTTAAATGTACATTAAAACCACTTTCTGTCTATATGAATAAAATACTTGAAGTAATAAAAACACACTTCAAGAAATATTGCCGGGTAATCGAAATTAATACTGGTATAAAACACTATTTCAGTATTGATTCTACAAAAGAACTTTTAAACAAGCGTTTTATTATCTAATAAAAATCTAAGAAGAAAATTTTAATTTTATATTGATTACCAAATTAATTAAATATTGTATAATAATTTATCCAATTATTAATTAAATAATCTAATTAATTAGATTATTTTATATCAAACGAATTATGTTAAAATATAAAATTTTTAAGATATAAAATTAATAAATATTTTTAATTAATATAAATTATCTAAATAAAAAATATAGATAAAATTAAATATAGATTTTATTTTTTATAAATTACAAATACTAAAATAATATTATTACATTTTTTATTATGATAAAAATTGGTTTAATTTATATATTAAACAAATAGTTTAATTAATAATTAAATAAAATAAATATATATTATTTTGTATATTTTACTGTCTCAAGTGATTAGTTATGTGCAACAAAAGTGTGTATCATTAAGCGTACTTAAGTGTGCCTATTCTACACTGAGTGCGCACTTAGGGCATTAATTGAACTGTTTATTATTGAACGGTTTTAAAACTAGCTTTATATTATCTATATAAATCCGTATAAAAACCAAAATCCTTACATTAAAACCACTATATGTTTATATGAATAAAATACTTAAATTAATTATAGTACACTTTAAAAAATATTGTAGGGTAATCGAAATATATACTGGTATAAAACACTATTTCAGTATTTATTCTACAAAAGAATTTTTAGAACAGACAAAAGAAATAAATTTTCAGAATATAAATACGTATGACGTTAGTACGCTTTATACAAATCTAGATTTAGTAGATATTAAAGAAGCGTTAGTAAAATTAATTAATCTTATATTCGGAAAAAGATATACATATATATGTTATAATAACTATAACGCATATTTAACAAAAATAAAACCATCATGTAAATATAAATATATGGATAAAATTGAATTAATAGAATCCTTAAATATTTTGATAAATCAAAAATTTTTAAAAGTAGGGACATCTATATTTCGACAAGTAAAAGGTGTTCAAAGGGGAGGTAATAGTAGCCCAATTATAGCTGACTTGTTTTTAAGCTTTATAGAATATGAATTTGTTCATAACTGTGTAAAAACTAAATCTAAACAATATAAATATATGAAATATATGTTTCGATATGTTAATGATATGTGTATTTAATTCTAATAACTTTTATACAATAAGCGAACAAATTTATCCAAATAGCCTTATTCTTTATAAAACTAATATTGATGATGAAGAATGTATATATCTATATATAAACATTAAATCGACATCAATTAAAACTACTATTATTTATATCGTAAAGATGATATATTTAAATTCACAAGGAAGATATTTTTGCATGAGCATTCATTTAAGAATTGCCATAATATGTAATGATATCGGATTTCTTAAAAATTATTTAAATAATTTAATAGATACATATTTTAAACTTGTTTGCTATAAAAATTAAATCAAACGGAAAATCGTAAATTAATAATGTAATGTTATAATATACTACTATATATTATAAAGGATTATAAGTATTATAATATAAGTATTATAATAATATATAAGTATATAATACTTATAATATTATACTTTATAATACTTATATATTATAAGCATTAATATAATACTTATATTATATAATATACTTATATAAAATATTCTATTATAATGTTATAATAGAATATTAAATAAAATATTATAGCTGACTTATTTTAAGGCTTATATAATATTAATTAGTTCATAGCTTATCACTCCTAGACGAGCTGATGGTAGCCGGCAGCACTCATCAGTAGGGTGAACTACCATCAGTCGTTTCGGCTGCCTTGTGATATATTAAATAGGCATTTCCGAGAATTTGCTAACGTGGTAGCATGGGCATAGCCTCTTTAAACTAACAATGTGCTTTCCGGACCATCCTAATTTTATTCGGCAGGAATTTCACTTGCTGTCGTTGCTTGCTTTCTCACAGGATCCTTTGGAGGATACATTTTTATAATTTTATATCTGGATGTGTTAAACTGTGCTCCGGGAGCTAATAAGCTTCAGTTTCATAATTGTAGATGTTGCCAAAAACCGGAGTTCGATTACAAGTAGAGCAGACTTCCTTATCACTCCTAGACGAGCTGATGGTAGCCGGCAGCACTCATCAGTAGGGTGAACTACCATCAGTCGTTTCGGCTGCCTTGTGATATATTAAATAGGCATTTCCGAGAATTTGCTAACGTGGTAGCATGGGCATAGCCTCTTTAAACTAACCATGTGCTTTCCGGACCATCCTAATTTTATTCGGCAGGAATTTCACTTGCTGTCGTTGCTTGCTTTCTCACAGGATCCTTTGGAGGATACATTTTTATAATTTATATCTGGATGTGTTAAACTGTGCTCCGGGAGCTAATAAGCTTCAGGTTCATAATTGTAGATGTTGTCAAAAACCGGAGTTCGATTACAAGTAGAGCAGACTTCCTTATCACTCCTAGTCGAGCTGATGGTAGCCGGCAGCACTCATCAGTAGGGTGAACTACCATCAGTCGTTTCGGCTGCCTTGTGATATATTAAATGGGCATTTCCGAGAATTTGCTTACTTGTAATGATTAGAAATCATTGATTTTCGACATTATATAGAAAAGTAGATTGTATGATTCATTATTGCAAACATGAATTATTGCAAACATGGATTATTGCAAACATGAATTATTGAAAACTTAAATTAAACTTATGATTTTTGTTAATTTTATAATTATTTTTATCAAATTCTTTTGAATTTGATATTTTTAATTTTCTAACATTTAGCTATTGTTGTCAAAATTGGTGTTGTATAACGAAACATTTTATCTACTAGAACTATGAGAATATTTTAAAAATCTAAAAATAAATATCTAAATAAATATATATTTTATACAATCTAAAAATAATTCAATAAAAATTATATAAAAATAATAAAAATAATAAAAAAATAAATACAGTATTAATAAATTTGTTCTATTTCTTAAATATAAATTTAAAGATTATTTGAGTAAAATTCCAATTTGAAATGCTTTGTCATAAAAGGTAATATAGTCATAGACGAGTTTCTACTTAGTATAGAGAATTAAAACGTTGCACACCTTTGAAGATTTATTATCTTATAATACTCTCAAATTGTTGACCCTTCACTGTTTAAATTGACAAAGTTATGACATCATAAATGTTTTGCTAAAAGTAAAATTTATTTTCTAGAAAGTTTAGACTGAAAGGACCCATGATTTTAAATGATTAAAAGTATAATGATTAGAACTACAATAATTAATTTAATAACCAATATCGTTTATTTATGTCACGCCAGGAACATGTTTTTCAATTTTTAGATATAAATTAAAATTGCAGTAAATAAACGAAATCGTTAATTATCAGCAGATAAAGTTTGAAAATATATTCTAATCAAAATTATTGTTTGTGTACAGTTTAGTAGAAAGAAAGTTGTTTATTATTCTTCATGGTTGAATTTTTACCTAAGAATAAAAATAAAATTACTTTTTGATCACTTGAATCTTCTTAAACAGAAAACATAACTGTTTTAAACAGAACAATTTCAATTGTTCTGTTTCTTTGCCTTTTCCTGGCAGGCCAGGGTCGGCGGCTTTGATATGTCTTCTCCATACCTCTCGGTTTTGTGCTAGAGCTGTCGCCAAGTTACATGTTAAGTTATCATTACATTTTTACGATATCTGCATTAAAATAATCTATATTGTAGTTGGTTAGTATAACAATATAATTTTAATATAAGTCTACATATATTTTAATGTTTAATAATAAACATTTTTTGTTTATAATATTTTATTATATCTTATTATAATATTATATTTTATAATATTATATTTTATAATATTATATATAACATTATATTTTATATTTATATTATAATATTTGTATTTTTTCAATTTTAATGCATGTTTGGTGTTTTTATTTGGTTTAGCCCAAAAGAAGCCAATAAATCAAATCTACATTGTTAATTATTGAGTATTTCATATTAAGAATATTATTACGGTATCTGCATTAAAATAATCTATATTGTATTTGGTTAGTATAACAATATAATTAAGAATATAACAACGCTAATTTTAATTCAAAAAACTACACAAAAATCATTGGTCGTTAATTATTAAAATTAATTTTTATTTTTGATATTTTTGTTTTGTCATGTGATATTACCATGTGATAGGCCATGTGATAAACCATGTGATATTGGCATGTGAGAGGCCATATGATAGGTGGTGTAATTTGTATGTAGATTTTATAAACAAATAAAAATATGTTTATAAAATAAATGTTTTTGAATTATTGGAGCTGTATCAAAGAAAAAGGAAATTTTATTTGATATTTCGCTAACTTCTGCTAGCATCCTCAGAAAATATCGTAATTTTCTGAAGATGCTAACAAAGATTAGCGAAATAGCAATAAAAAATTCTTCTTTTCTTTGATCCAGCTCCAATAATTCTGTATCAATAATGGATCATTATCAACTATTTACAAAGAAATTAATTTTCTTCCTTTAATAAAAATGCGAGTAAAATTGATTGTAGCGATCAATATTATTATAATTCTGTATCAATAACGAATAATTATCAACTATTTAAAAATGATGTATTTATACAATAAACAAGGAAAAAACCAACGATAAAAACTCTACCGATTTTGACGTGTGATAGTAGGGATAACTAACTTCCAATTGTCATTATTTCATTCACTTTAAAAAAATTAGGTATTTATACAATAAACAGGGAAGAATCCAACGATGAAAACTCTACCGATTTTGACGTGTGATAGTAGAGATAACTACTATTACAAATAAATACTAATTAAGTACTGCTGTTCTCGTTCTGGTGCAATATAAAATATATTATTTATATTTATATATTATTATATTATTTATATATTATATCTTATTAGCATGACAAGGCTTTGATGATTTCCACGGTGCTGCTGATATTGATGACTAGTGTAAGTTTAATCTGTTAACAAAACATTTAAAGATAACTATTTCCTAGTATTCTCTGGGACATTACATGTACAACGGAAACGCGAGAGAGCGCTATCATGACATGAATCCAAATTATCTGACGAAAAGCGAATATCCCGAATATGCGGGTGAACGGGGCACGAATAATATGCTTTATACACAGTATCATGTTATACACAAACGCAATCCAGAAATGCTTAATTCAATTTCGAGGTTTCCACTACGCATGATTCAAATTGGTTGAATAAAAATTAAAAAACCTGCATTTCATTAAATAATTTCTTATATATTTTAAAAATAAATGAAAATAAATTTCTTTTATAAATTTCTTTTATAAAAATAAATGATTTAGATGGTGTTTACAGCAACTGTAGCAGTTAGACGAACTGTAACAACATAAACATTTTGCTTTAATTTCATAATTGAAACTGAATGAGGTAACTGAAATTTGGGTTGGAACGCGTTCAACAAAAATATTAGATAAGGACTTTTATGCAATAAAATGTTCGGCTATATCCTCAGTGTCATTTTTGCATTTGCTGCCTATAAAAGATCGATTATTCGCAAATAAAACCTATTCAACCATAATTTTAGTTCGTCAGTGGTAGATATATATAAATAGATTGTAGGTACAGTATTACGATCCGCCTTTGTGTATAAATGATTTCCATACAAAATGTAAAGTTTAATCTCCATAATTCCCATTCAAACAGCAACAATCATTCTCGAATATGAAAAAATCCCTACTTTCGAATTTCTTTCAGACCTCCGACATCATCAAACTTTACTGCAATACTTTAAAAACAAACTATTGAACTACGACTCTATAATTTATAAGCCGATACAATCATCGGTAAAAATAACAATAATTGAACCTGATTTATCCGCAAATGACATTGAAGAATTGGAGAAAAGCTTATAAAAAACTTTTGAAAACTTTTTTATAAAAAGCAATTGCAAGTCAATCCCTTGCCAATTGCTTTTGCATCGTAAATAAATTGCTTTTATCACCCCTTTATGGTGACGCACTTCGTGTTTTAGTATATTTTCACACATGTATACACCTTTCCAAATGGCCAAAAGTGACGTACATAGGAGCACTGGGTCTTTACGTAAACTGGTTAACAAAGTTTACTGACTTTAACAAAGTTTTTTTTGTTATACGAATACATCTCTGATATGTCCCAACTGTAATTCAAACCATCTTGTATAATCTAATAGGTTCAACCTTTTTAAAAACTACTACAATAGACACTGTATTCTCAACCATTTTGAAACTAACTCCTTCGCACAGGCTAGCAATAAGCTCCAGATACTTTATAACTTCATTATTAGGAAAGAATATGTGTATTGGGGCAAAATTCAATAAATTCCGAAAAAGCATGGAACATGTTCAGTCAATGCTTAATTGGGATGTTTTTATCGCAATCCAACAACATTGTACCGACATCCAACCTCTAACAAGAGATTTGCCGCTTCAACAATCAAATATAAACTCTACAAATTATCAAACTAACTTTCGTCTGGTCCATCAACGGAAATGTTGAGCAAGCCCCCGCTAAGAATAGATAGCTCATCTGCTGGAAGTTTTATCTGCTAATAGACCAACGTAATGGATAGTAGTCGAAGCCCTGTTTATTGAATATATTGGTGGAATTCGATGTCTCTGCCCAGTTGAGATGTAGACAGCATTGTATTTCAGGAAGCAAAATCGATTCGGACCCCTCAGGACACTGTTTGATTTTTACTACAGCACATCAACATCCTTTATACTTCGCTCCTCCGCTTTATCTCAAAGTTTGTAACCCTATTGAAATCTGCCCTTAGGTCATCACACTTATTAAATTATTGCTGCAGTGCCTTTTCTTGTCTAATGGTCTCACTTTGTAAGGAAGATAAACTTGCCAATATAGCCAATATCTACATTAAACCAAGTGAAATTTATAAATATTGGGCCTCCCTGACCTTTAGAGTTAGCAACAACTACGACATAAAATTAGGTTACTTCAAAAAGGCAGCTGATCGTTGGATTAGCAATCCGCATAGCCAACAACTACATTTATGGATCGCCCATTATCCCTTTCCTTACACTGCGCTACAGCTAATTCAATTTTAGACATTTAATTGATTGACAAGAACTGGGTACTTGAGCCCTCTTGTGTAGAACAATCCAATCCAAGTGTGGGCAATTTCGATGCAATTCCTTCACGATTTCGATGAACTTGGCAGCCAGATTCGACCTGAACAAGTTCAAGAATGTCCTTAATAATGTAAAATAGGGTCTGAAACGGGTTCAATGTTTGCCATTAAGAGATAAAGTGCATATGCACTTCTGGTGCACTTAGGCCTTCTTGTGGTAGTCTTATTTTCAAGAAGACGGCCCCATGTGCAAATATTAAGGTTTCTTAGGATCATATGCTGATACTGTCTTCCATAGCGCGCCTCGATTGGAAGCTATATTGTGTAGCAGACCCTTGGTGGCTCGATTGCGATGTGTCGTGTTGGTGAATGCTAGCGGAATCAGCAGCCAGCTGAGCTCATGGATCTAATGCTAGCCTCACTCGTATCCCTTCAACAACCAGAAGAATATTTGCCTAGATATACGCCGTCTATAAATGATTCTTTCTTATTGTTTCTTTTTTTGCCAAAAACAAAAATAATTTTTGTTATTTTTTTAATCACTTTGTTAGTCTATTAATAAAATCTTATTATTTGTGTATAAGCAATTATTTATATATCACGTAATAGTAAGGACGTTTGAGCAGCTATGATTTTGTGCTTAAAATAGTAATATAATTTGCATTAAACGGTAAATATTCTTATTGGCATTCTCAGATAATTACTCGACAGATACACATTGATTTCATAATAAAAACCATCTGGGGCCTTCGTTGGATCAAGCTGTTGAGAGTATTAATCACTGACGATCCATAGTGAAATGACATCTTTTGTGAAAGTTCGTTTATTTTACTTAAAAGAACTGCAAAAATGGTACATATTTTATAATTTTAAATCATTTTTTAAAATATATTTAAATTATAAAAATATAAAATAAAAAAATAATAAATATTATTTAAATTAATTACATTACAGATCTCATTCGTTAAAACTCTAAAAGATAAAACTTGTTGCCTGCTATGTGCATAAACAATCAAAAAACTTTAATTTTTAAATCAGCGGTACGTCACAATACATTAAATTTTTACATGATCTAAATGGACAACAAAAATGAACGTAGGTTCATTCATCGTACAGATGGAAATACCAAAGCGGTTCAAAACTGTTGTTGTCGTATTCTACGTTCAATCTGCTGTCGCATAGTTTCAAATTCATATGAATTGTTTCCACTACTTTGCTCATTCATGATTGCTTGAACTAACTTAAACAGGAAGCACGTATCACGTCCAGGAGTATTGGCAGCATGGCATGTGTACGATGGCATAAATAATCGTTGAAATTGTCGCATAAAATCAATGAGAACGAGCATTAAAAAAAGCTGAAGATCCTCAAACTCTGTTTCTTGCATATGTTTCCGTAAAAGCGAAATAATATCATGGGCAAAATGTACCGAACTATAGTCTGCAAAATTAGTTCTTGCAGAAATTTCATGAGTACATTGAATTAGGTCACTAAATCGATGACGATCAAACCAGGGAAATCCTACGACATATTGGAAGCATCCAGATAACATAGAGATTAGTTTTATTTGATGAGCCGCTCGGATATAAGGCTCATACATGAAAGAAGAAGTTAAATCAAAAACCAGAAGATCTAATAATGGATCATATAGTAGTTCCAGTGGGCGCATCAAAATGTTAGAGATTGAAGTTATTTCCTCAGACACTACGATAGGTTTCACAGTTTTGCTGTTGTCTTGGGCAATCAATGTCTTGGACAATGATGTGGAACTTATCACCGGATCTCTACCGCTACTTCTTTTTTCTGTTTGTGCAATTGAATCAGGTTTCAACAAGTTTGGGTGTGTTCTTTTCAAATGATTTCGAAATAGCTCATTAGCTTTTTCCTGACTAATGTGATCGAAACTTTCAACAGATGCTGATTTTTCAAAATCACTATGCTGTATATCGTCGCTACTAATTGCTAGTCGACTATCCTCTGACGATTCCGTTGCGTTCGCGGTTTCTACGAAGTGTAGGTTGAAATAATGGCATGATACAGGCTGATCATGTTAAAGGTCAATTAGACCTACCTACGTATGATGTGGTGAATTTATCCTTTGCTCTTTCCACATTCGCTGAATGCTGATCTGCCATCTGTGGAAGAAAAAACAGTAAAAAGCTGAAAAAATTTAAATGCAAACACACTTAAGCCAAATCGACATAAAAAACCGAGTGAAATAATTTATAAGTCAATATTTGTACAACAATATTTTTTAAAATTAGCGAATGCACATTTCACTAAATGTCAGTTTATTACAAAAAATATTATAAATCTATTTTATAATAAAATAGATTTTTGATAACACTAACCATTGGTTGCTTTGTTCTCAAAATAAAAGTAACTAAAAGTAAAATTACAAGATGGAAATATATAATTATTTCCAGTATATTTGGGGTTTATATTATCTTAATTATGGAACAGGATCAACAAATATTGTTATACATAAATTTATAACAAATTAATTTGAATGTTGATCTTGTTTTAAATTTTCAAATTTATACTAATACCGCCATTTGCTAGAAACAAATATTTAATACAAAAAGTAGTATTTTTAATACTATATTGGATAAATGAAAAAATAGTTGCGTTTTTAATTTTATTCATGAAGATATGCGCTATTTAATTCTACATCCATTAAATTGAAAACAATTATCTAAAACACATATTTTTCAAATTAGATGTGGACACGGCATATATTTAAGCATCAAAATCTAGGTTATGTGAAATTTAGTGTATCTTTAACAACAATAGGTATAATACAATGAGTCATGCAGTTTCACGTAAATTTTTTCTTTACGATCATTTCTTAGAAACGGATATTTGATACAAAAATTTAACAAAATGATAATAAACCTAAAACATTCTTAAAACATTTTAAAACATTATAGAGCAGGATCAACACAAAATTATTAAAAATTAGAAGTAATTTGTTTTGTTGATCCTGGAAATTCAAAGTTTAATAAATTAGTCAAAATCGTTTATTTTTAAATAATGATTTTATGATTTTTGAGGTAATCGTTGATCAGACTTTACTGTGAAATTTACTATACGAATTCATTTCGTAAATTACATTGTTTTACTTTAATTAGATAATATTTATTATATATATTTCAAGAAGGCGAGGAAACAGGAATATTTATTTGATTACAAAAATCCAACATTTCAACGGCACAACGGCACGTCATCTCCAGGGTTGTGTGTTTAAGCTGTTATAATTAGAACAAAAATTATAACAGCTTAAACACACAACCCTGAAGATGACGTGCCGTAGTACCGTCTAAATATCGGATTTTTGTAATCAAATAAATATTCCTGTTTCATCGCCTTCTTGTAATAATTCGGATTGGAAACGAATTTTCTCTAGAATATATATACTTTTGATATCAATTGATATCCAATTTATGAACTTCTATATAATGAATACGCAATTAATATTGGATTATATTAATTATAATATTGGTAATACGGTAAACATTATATAATATTTATCGTAATACTTGCGTTTATTAATAGATAATTCCAAAAGTTAGTAAACAATTACATAGGTATAGCTGTTCTGGAAACCAAAATGATAAATTATTAAAAGGCCATTTTCAGTGAATCCTTATCCTTATCAGATTCGCTCTGCTTGATATTTGTTCCGTAATAGGACAGTATTGACTTAGAAAGCTGCTCAACATTAAACAATATTGACGAAGTACCAAAAATAGTATTTAATATTTAATGCTTTAAAAGTTGCAGTACAAAAATTGTCTTTTGACAGCTTATTTTGTCAGACTTCTAATTTTTACTTTATCTATTTTTTAAATAAACTCGAAATTAGTTCACTTCACTAGAAAACGCTAACGAAATCTTTTCAGCTAAATATTTAATATAATAAATTTTAAAAACAATTCAAATCAGCTAACTGAGTATGCGTATTTAATATAATTATAAAATAAACAAAACATAATAATGCCAACTCAAAATTTAATAATTAAATAATTAATAATTGTTTTTAGATTTTTATAATTCAAATCAAGTTAAAATAAAAAAAATTGAAATTTAAAATAAACGTCATTTTTCTGAATTGACTAATTGGTTCACACCTGTGAACCAATGAAGTTAAAGATTTCTTATTTTTACAAAATTTAATAATTAAATAATAAAATAAATAATTGCTATAAGATTTTTTATAATTTATATTATGTTAAAATAAAAAATTGAAATTTAAAATAAAAGTCATTTTTATGATATGACTAATAAATAACAGACGTTGTCTCAGAAAAAGGATTAGGTCATCAGGACTAACTGCTTTGCTATTGGTTATCTGGATTGACTTCTCTCCATTCGTTTAATTAATTCTTGTACAATATAATTTTTGTAAATATAATTTTTGTATTATATAATTTTATACTCAAATATTTATTGTTCTAATTAATGTAATTAATCAATAATTAACTAATAATTAGATAATAGATAATTATAAATAATTGTTATAAGATTTTTTATAATTTATATAAAGTTAATAATTGTTATAAGATTGACAGTGCTATTAAGCATGATCAGCCAATACACACCTGTGAACCAATGAAGTTATAGATTTCATATTTTTACACAGGTTTGTAATAATTCTTCGACCTGCCTGCCTAATACATTCACAGGATAACTCCATACAATGCATATTGTAGATGGCCCCGTATCACTCTAAGCGACTGAGAAAATTGATTGAAAATTTGCAAGGTAAATTGAAGTATTCCTATTCTAGAGGCTAGTGAGATCGCTATCTTATTATTAGATAATCTGTGGACATTGGATGATCATGTTTTTATCTAACGTAGTTATTAAAGTTTGCAACCACAATTGAATTAAAACTCAATACTTTTAATTCTTAATTCCACTTGTATTTGTAGATTAAATATTCCTTTAAAATTTAAAATAAAAGTCATTAATATGAATTGACTAATAAATAACAGACGTTGAATCATAATAAGGATTAGAGATGATCAGGAGAAACTGCTATGCTATCAGGTTTCGGTCCCTAACTCCTTTACCCAACATAGCAGCGGGGCCAAATACGTGTTAAGGACGAATTTCATCTGATGAAATTTGATTATCTAGTGTACCTTAAAACGTTAAAATTAACTTTAAAAAGTTAAATTTCAACTTTTCTAAGTTAAAATTTAAAATAAAAATCATTTTTCTGAATTGACTAATAAAATTGCATTTTTAATTAAAATTCAATCCTACGCCAAATTATTTTCAGGTTCTTAATAAAGCAGCACATTCTTATCAATTCAAGATGAGATGTAGAATTGCCATTACCAATTCTACTTTATCAACATTTATAGCACTGTGATCATTAACAACGCAAAATTTCTTCAAAATCATTTAATAAAATTAAAATAAAATGTAATTATTTGAATATAAAATACATTTTCTAAGCAAAAAGTCAAAATAACTATATTAGTTGATCTGGACACCTTACATAGTAACCCTCTGTTGTATGTCATGACTTGTTGTTCTGGCACATACAACCCTCTGTTATATGTCCTGACTTCTGCCGTTTAGGTTTATTAATTTAATTTAAATAATTTTATATAAAGTTACAAACGTTTCATGGTATGTATAAAATTTTTACAATTCATTGATTAAATCATTCAAATTTTACAAATAAGTAATTTTGTTGAAGTGAGATAATAACTTTTGTTTTTATTAAAAAATATATTTCACATTATACAAATTCGTGTTCAAAATATTTGATTAATCTAAAATGTCTAATTGACAAAGCATCAGTTTAAGTCTCCTTGTCGAAAAAAATTGATTTTTTAAATTGCTCATTTAAGTGCTATTAATATTACAAACATACTTTAGGGTATACAATTCAAAAATTATTAAAAAATTAATATTTAAGGAGAGTGAGACCATTCCGCTTGAATTTCTTGTAAAACATGTAAGCCTGACGCGAAAGAATGACGAATGCCGTTTCGTCATCTTTCTTTCGCGTCTGGCTTACATGTTTTACAAGAAATTCACGCGGAATGGTCTCACTCTCCTTAAATAAAAGTTAGCCGATATTAAAGAGACCTGCGCTGGCATTTGTCAGTGCTTTTGCTAATGATCCTTTTTGGTGAAGCTGTAGTACTGATTTAGTACTCTATGATGTTACTAGAAAATTTTCTAGTACATCATTCACATTGATTCATTCATTGATTGCCGTCTGCCAGTCCTCCTCTGCATCCAGTAGTGGGAGGGATCTGGCACTGATGAGTCATTGTGATGACGAAACGGCATTCGTCATTCTTTTGCGTCTGGCTTACATGTTTTCAAGAAATTCACGCGGAATGGTCTCACTCTCATTAAATAAAAGTTAGCCGATATTAAAGAGACCTGCGCTGGCATTTGCCAGTGCTTTTGCTAATTATCCTTTTTGGTGAAGCTGTAGTACTGATTTAGTACTCTATGATGTTACTAGAAAATTTTCTAGTACATCATTCACATTGATTCATTCATTGATTGCCGTCTGCCAGTCCTCCTCTGCATCCAGTAGTGGGAGGGATCTGGCACTGATGAGTCATTGTGATGACGAAACGGCATTCGTCATTCTTTCGCGTCGGGCTTACATGTTTTACAAAAAAATATCTTCAATGTATGAAATAATTGATCTATTAAGACAGTATGTTGCCATGTGCATTAATTTAGAGTTTGAGATTTGCATAAACAAAAATAAAAACGATTTTAATTAAAACCCTTTTATACTAAAAATAAAATAGTAATTTTATAACTTTTTATTAAATAATAATTTGTATCTACTAAAATGTATTTTACGTCACAATATTGATAATTAAGATGCAGGTCTTCACATATTTGCGATTAAAATAGAACAATGATAAACAACGCTTATAATATGCGAAGTGAACTATAAACTGAAGGTTTAATTACATATAGCTAAAGTTACTATGGTTTAATTTTCTATAGCTAATCTCGATTTGTTTAATTTAAAAACATTTTTATAAATAAAATAGTTGCTTTTAACACAAAAGAAGTAATTTATTGATGATTTAAATTAAATTACATGTATTTAATGAGTTTAAAATGTAATAAAAAACTTTGCTACATTTGCTAAAATATTCAAAATGTTTGAGCCGTTTAAACATTTTGAATTTGACCCATTTGTTAAATTAATATCAGTTACCCTCTACTGCCCTTTACCAAGTTTATTGTGAATAATAAGAGACAAAAATGTCCGGAGATTATTACACAGTAATCCATATGTAATGGATTTTAAACAAACATTTTGTTTAAATATGAATGCGCCATTATGATAAATTAATAAATGCGAAACTAGTGATTATAGATTCAAGTGCCCAGAATTTGAAATGTCTTGAAAACATAAATTTTACGAATTTTTATTTTGATTATTGAATTAGCGTTCATTCGCACACTTAATATCAAGTAAAATGCTAAATATAAATTAACAATATTCGTACGAATCATATATAATTAATACATTCTTTAACAAATATTTTAATTTGATTTAAGTTGTTTTATATTTTATTCAATTTCGGTTCAGGTTGGTTCTTTTACTAAAATAAAATAATTAAATTATAATTAAATTACTAATTTTACTAAAATAAAATTACATGCACATGATTAAGGATAAATTATGTTTGTAATTTTGTAATTAACTTTATCATAATATGTTAAACTAACAAATACTTAAATTAATAATTGAAAATAACCTACAAATCATTATATCAAATTATTTATTATGAATTTTAACAATTTCATTAGAATATACTGCAGAGGTTAATTTGAAAAATGATCTTCAAATACTACATTATTTCTAAGTGATACGTTAAGCCAAAACATGTCACCACAGATTTATGAGAGTAAAATCTACAAACTTAATGCGACTATTTTTTGATATTTGGTAAATACATGTGAATAAATTAGAAAAAAAAATAGAAATTTTAACATAGGAAAAAGTCCTAACTCACGATATTTGTACATTACTGTGAAAATCTGCATAAGTTAGCAATGTTATTTTACCATTATCAGTGAAGCACTGCAATTAATGTAGATTGAACCAAAATATGATTGACGCAAAAACTTTCAATGTCAGTATATTAATCTAAAAAGATAACTCTACAATTACATAATTATACATTATGAACGATTGAAGCACGTTATATTAAATTGGTAAAACGTATTTTAATTATTAGAACACCAACTGGTTATAACATGTCGATTTTTCACTACAAAATTGATGTTCTTAAACAGAAGATGATCTCCACCTGATAAATTTTTATACAAAACATTTCAATATGTGGTTATGACACAGTCTCGCGGAGGTCGACAGCTGTTTGGCATAGTAATTGTTGTTTGCATTTAAATAAATATAGAAAACTAACGACGATTGAGTGTAAAATCGTATTGCTTGTTGTGCAAAGTAATGCAATAAAATGCTATGTGAAGTGCAACGAAAAACGAAATCGTGCGAGCGACAACTACCGTTTGAACTGAAGTTTTAGTCACATTGATTAAATAATTAGATAATTTAAATAATCATTAAAATAATCAAAATAATCTTAGTAATAATTAAAATAATAATTTAATTATTATATAATAATTAAATAATCACTCTTAACAAATAGTATCAACGACTAATTTTATACTAAATTAGTCTTTTTAAAAAATTATATATATTTATAATTATTTATTAATAAATAACTATAATTATTACTATATAATTATAGTAATAATTATATATATTCTTATAATATAAGAATATATTCTTATAATATATTCTTATAATATTATAGTAATAATATTACTATATTCTTTTTTCTTTAGCGTATTTCCCGTGTAGGGAAATTCCGCCAATTGGGTTCGAGGGCGTCATTGACTTCCAGTTTAACACTTATCAAATTATGACGTATGACGTCCATCCATCACAGTTTCGGCCTTCCTATCGGACGCTTTCCATCCACTGTCACGGCGATGGACTTATTTGATGGTTGGTGTTTGCTTGCGCGGATAACGTGGCCGTACCATTGTAGTTGCCTTTTGCAAAGGTTTTCTATTATTGGCACTACGCCAAACTGGTTCCTAATTTCTTTGTTCGGACATGATCCTTTAAGGTTTTTTCTGCTGTTCATCGGATCATCTTTGTCTCCATTGCGCAACTTTGCGTTCTTCATATTTTGATATTGGCTAATATTCAGCACCGTAGAGGACTACGGGTCGTATTACAGTTTTGTAAATTTTCGACTTCAGTCGGTCTTTTATCTTTGGATCGCAGGGAGTATACCTGTAACTGACCTCCAATTCATCCAGGCTGCATTTACTCGAGAAAAGACCTCTGCGTGTAGGTTACCATCTGCCGCTATGGTAGAGCCAAGGTATTTAAACGCAGTTGTTCGGTTCAGTGTGTGCCTTCCAAACTGTAGTGGTTGATCATCATTCATATTTGTGGTCAGGTATTCCGTTTTATGCGCATTCAGGAGTAGACATAAGTGCTTGAGTCGATTTCCCCAGCTATTTACCGTACAAATACTATCAATGATTAATTTTATACCAAATTATTCTTTCTAAATAATTATATATATTTTTGTAATAATTATTTATTAATAAATAATTACTTATTAATAAATAATTATTTATTAATAAATAATTATTTTATTAATAAATAAATGTTTTTTTTTGAAATTGACGAGCTTTTACTTTCATCAAGAAGTAAAAATTGTTTTAAACATCAGTCATCATTTTGACATTTTACATCAGTAAAATGACATCGGTTTCAGAGAACATAATTTTTTCATCATTTGAACTATAATCAGCTAACTTTCGCTGATCACTTTTTGTTATTGAATTCTTCGAATAAACTAAGAATAAGCAATAATAGCAACTGAATGTTCGCTAAATAAAGACATTAAGTAAAGATTAAGGAATATAATTATCTATATTTGAAAGAAAAGTTCTTTTTTATATGACTAACCATAGATATGATCAAAAGAAATAATAAGATCAGATTAAAAAAAATATATTCCAAAAATAAAGTATAAACTGTTACCAGCAAATAACGTGTTTTACTCTCTCAGAACGTGTTTTACTTATTTTGTAACTAATATAAAACCGTTTTTGTGAAAATATCGCCGTTAGGACAACAAATTTGTAATTAGAAATTTGTAATTACAAATTTGAAATTAACCATAAACTTCATTAATAAATGTATAGATAATATAAATATAAACATAAATATAGCCGGACTTTTAAATAATTCTAAAAGTAAAGAAATAATAGGATCAGATTTAAGTAAATATATTCCTAAAATAAGGTATAATTGTTACCGCCATTTGGACGAAAAATTTGTAATTTTAATAAAGAATTGGAGTAAATATGTAATGATGATATTAGAAACATTGTAGAAATAAAATGCAATTGCAAACGTCTTGGTCTTGATAAAATAAATGGTTGTACCATATATAATTAACTTTTTATAATTAAATTTTAGTCAAGGAGCGTAATATACATTTTTATAAATAGTGGTACATTACCAGTATATAATATAATTACATTTTTAGATAACTTATGACGCTTTTATATTAAATTTTTACAAGTGCCGAGCATTGATAATTCTTTTTCAACCAATATGTAAAGCAAAAAAGAGTAAAAAGTAGGGAACTATATAATTGATTTAAATATATTAATAACGTATCATTACTTTGTCTCTTAGTACATCATATAAGAGATCATTTTGTTTTAAAATGATGAACGCTTATTCACTCATTCAAGCAATCAGATATATTTGAATGTATCTTATTTGGTTGACATATTTATAAGTAATAGGATAAGATTAAATAATATAATCTTATATTAGATAATATAACATTTTATATATTATAGCATATAATATTATAAAAATATATATTAAATTGTATATTATATTATATATTATATTAATATTATATTATAATATCATATTATATATTAATATAGCATCAGATTGTAAAAGAATTGTAAAGTTAAATGAAGAAAAGAATAGCCGAAAACTCTTTGTCGTGTCTTCGCCAGTTTCCGAATTAAATCAAAATTATAATTCAATAATCAATAATTTTGCCACAAGGCGGATTTCTCAAAACAGATCAAACTGTGTTAAACTGTGATCAGTGTTAACACAGTTTTGTAATGTGCTCTGGGAGGTGATAGACTTCAGTTTAATAGACGCTGGCAACAACGGTCAAGGATTTCTTACGAAATTCGGCATTTATATAAAAGTAAATTTTTCGGCATTTTATAAAATGCCAATATTCGCCATTTTATATAAATGCCGAATTCCGTAAAAAATCCTGGACCGTTGTTTAATTAGCACATCAATGCACCGCTATTATATATGCCGTATTCATTAAAGATCCAAAGAGTGAAGCAACAATTCAGCAACAACATCTGTCTAGTGTTTAAGGATGGTCCGCACAGCAATTCGATCTGGTAAAGAGCGTAAGCCTCAGACAATTAAGCAAAGTGTCGGAAACGCCTTAATTCACAATTTCACACAGGCAACCGAAACGAGTAATTCATTCTACTGATGAGTGTTGCCGGGTTATATATACTTCGTGAATTTGAGGATTTAAGGATTTTGCCAATATTCGAAGTTCGATTACATGCAGGGCAGAGCCTGATAACACTCCTAGACGATCCTATGGTAGCTGACAGCACTCATCAGTCAAGTGAACTACTATCAGTCGTTTCATTTGCATGTGTGAAATTGTGAATGAAGGCATTTACGACAATTTGCTTAATTGACTGAGGTTAACGCTCTTTACCAGATTGAGTAGCTGTGCGAACCATTCTTAAAACCTAGGCACACATTGTTGCTGAATTGTCGCTGCACTCGATGGATCCTTAATGGAAACTACCAGTGGGTACTTCATCCTACTGATAAGTGTTTCCAGATACTACATCATTTCGATGCTGAAGTGATAGTCTAGAAAGGAAATGATGACTGAAAGTCGTGAACAAAAGTCCAGTCTATCAAGCATCACAATTTCTATAAATGCCGCATTTCGTAAGAAATTCCAGTCTTTGTTTACTCAACACATTCAGGCACCAACATTATACATGCCGTATCCAATAAGGATCCAACAAGTGCAGCGACAATTCAGCAACAATCTCTGACTAGTGTTTAAGGACAGTCCGCAATGTTAACAATGTCACACAGGGAACCGAAACGACCAGTGAACGAGCCCGGGGCTACAACATGTGGCAAAAAGCGGGCGAAACGAAAACGGCTGTGGCAATGGTGCCGTAAGTAGTCAGGGTGTATGGAATTGGATATCATGAAGGAAGGATTCTGTAGCTGGTTTTCAATGCGAAAGTCACCTCGTGTGACCTATCAACTATTCAATACATAAATAAGCATCCATAAAAGAATCACCAGTCCCGATTTAAATCGATCTTCATGATCCCATAAGAAACAATCTATAATAAGCATGCCAGAGAGCATCTCAAACAATACAGTTTCTGAATATCATGATGGAAGGTTTCATATACTAAGTGAAATCTGGTAATCCTAGATTCGTAGTCTAGCAGTCAAGAGCGCAAGCCAAGTACGGAGAGCGACAGCTCGATTCTCGAATAAGTCAAATTTCAAAAGGCTAAGAAATGGTAGTCAGCCTTCTGACGAGCCCAGGGCTACCAACACGTGGCAAAAAGCGGGCGAACGAAAACGACTGTGGCAATGGTACCGTTAGTAGTCAGGATGTATGGAATTAGATATCATGAAGAAAGGATTCTGTAGCTGGTTTTCAATGAGAAAGTCACCTTGTGTGAGCAAGCAACAATTCATTACATAAATAAGCATCCATCAAAGGATCACCTGTCCCGATTTCAATCAATCTTCATGATCTCATACGATAAAATCTATAATAAGCATGCAAGAGAAGCATCTCGGACAATGCAGTTACTGGATATCATGATGGAAGATTTCATATACTGTGTGAAATCTGGTAATCCTGGCATTCGTAGCCTAGCAGTCAAGAGCGCAAGCCAAGTACGAAGAGCGACAGCTCGAATCTCTGATAAGACAAATTTCAAAAGGCGAAGAGTTGGTAGTCAGCCTTCTAATGAGCCCTGGGCTACAAACATGTGGCAAAAAGCGGGCGAAACGAAAACGGCTGTAGCGATGTGGCCGTTAGTAGTCAGGGTGTATGGAATTGGATATCATGAAGGAAGAATTCTGTAGCTAATTTTCAATGCGAAAGTCACCTCGTGTGACCTAGCAACTATTCATTACATAAATAAGCATTCATCAAAGGATCACCAGTCCCGATTTAAATCGATCTTCATGATCCCATAAGAAACAATCTATAATAAGCATGCCAGAGAGCATCTCAAACAATACAGTTTCTGAATATCATGATGGAAGGTTTCATATACTGTATAAAATCTGGTAATCTTGGATTCGTAGCCTAGCAGTCAAGAGCGAGAGTCAAGTACGAAGAGCGACAGCTCGAATCTCGGATAAGTCAAATTTCAAGTGGCGAAGAGTTGGTAGTCAGCCTTCTGATGAGCCCGGGGCTACCAACATGTGGAAAAAAGTGGGCGACACGAAAACGGCTGTGGCAATGTGGCTTTTAGTAGTCAGAATGTATGGAATTGGATATCATGAAGGAAGGATTCTGTAACTGGTTTTCAATGAGAAAGTCACCTTGTGTGAGCAAGCAACAATTCATTACATAAATAAGCATCCATCAAAGGATCACCTGTCCCGATTTCAATCAATCTTCATGATCTCATACGATAAAATCTATAATAAGCATGCAAGAGAAGCATCACGGACAATGCAGTTACTGGATATCATGATGGAAGATTTCATATACTGTGTGAAATCTGGTAATCCTGGATTCGTAGCCTAGCAGTCAAGAGCGCAAGCCAAGTACGAAGAGCGACAGCTCGAATCTCTGATAAGACAAATTTCAAAATGCGAAGAGTTGGTAGTCAGCCTTCTAATGAGCCCTGGGCTACAAACATGTGGCTAAAAGCGGGCGAAACGAAAACGGCTGTAGCGATGTGGCCGTTAGTAGTCAGGGTGTATGGAATTGGATATCATGAAGGAAGAATTCTGTAGCTAATTTTCAATGCGAAAGTCACCTCGTGCGACCTAGCAACTATTCATTACATAAATAAGCATACATCAAAGGATCACCAGTCCCGATTTCAATCGATCTTCATGATCTCATACGATAAAATCCATAATAAGCATGCCAGAGAAGCATCTCGGACAATGCAGTTTCTGAATATCATGATGGAAGGTTTCATATACTGTATAAAATCTGGTAATCTTGGATTCGTAGCCTAGCAGTCAAGAGCGAGAGTCAAGTACGAAGAGCGACAGCTCGAATCTCGGATAAGTCAAATTTCAAGAGGCGAAGAGTTGGTAGTCAGCCTTCTGATGAGCCCGGGGCTACCAACATGTGGAAAAAAGCGGGCGACACGAAAACGGCTGTGGCAATGTGGCCTTTAGTAGTCAGAATGTATGGAATTGGATATCATGAAGGAAAAATTCTGTAGCTGGTTTTCAATGCGAAAGTCACCTCGTGTGACCTAGCAACTATTCATTACATAAATAAGCATCCATCAAAGGATCACCAGTCCCGATTTCAATCGATCTTCATGATATCATACGACAAAATCTATAATCAGCATGCCAGAGAAGCATCTCGGACAATGCAGTTTCTGGATATCATGATGGAAGGTTTCATACACTGTGTGAAATCTGGTAATTCTGGATTCGACCCCTAGCAGTCAAGAGCTCAAGCCAAGTACGGAGAGCGACAGCTCGAATCTCGGATAAGTCAAATTTCAAAAGGCGAAGAGTTGGTAGTAAACCTTCTGATGAGCCCTGGGCTACAAACATGTGGCAAAAAGCAGGCGAAACGAAAACGGCTGTGGCAATGTGGTCTTTAGTAGTCAGGGTGTATGGAATTGGATATCATGAAGGAAGGATTCTGTAGCTGGTTTTCAATGCGAAAGTCACCTCGTGTGACCTATCAACTATTCAATACATAAATAAGCATCCAAAAAATGATCACCAGTCCCGATTTAAATCGATCTTCATGATCCCATACGATAAAATCTATAATAAGCATGCCAGAAAGCATCTCAAACAATACAGTTTCTGAATATCATGATGGAAGGTTTCATATACTAAGTGAAATCTGGTAATCCTAGATTCGTAGCCTAGCAGTCAAGAGCGAGAGTCAAGTACGAAGAGCGACAGCTCGATTCTCGGATAAGTCAAATTTCAAAAGGCGAAGAGTTGGTAGTCAGCCTTCTGATGAGCCCGGGGCTACCAACATGTGGCAAAAAGCGGGCGAAACGAAAACGGCTGTGGCAATGTGGCCGTTAGTAGTCAGGGTGTATGGAATTGAATATCATGAAGGAAGGATTCTGTAGCTGGTTTTTAATGCGAAAGTCACCTCGTGTGACCTAGCAACTATTCATTATATATATATATATATATATATATATATATATATATATATATATATATATATATATATATATATATATATATATATATATATACCCAGCATCGTGAGGAAATGCTGGTGTCTTTACAGTTATCACAAAAGCAGTTGAAACGCACCCTAACCACTTCATCCGACTGACGATGACTGCTGGGTGGTTAGGAGCATCTCGGAGTGATACATTAGACTGATGGAGCTGATGATCAAAGTCCAGTTATTTAGCAGCACACATGGATTTAAAATCAATCGTAGCCAATTATGGCTCCTGGACCACAGTTACAAGCGATTTTTCGCACTATCAATATATATTATATATATATATATATATATATATATATATATATATATATATATATATATATATATATATATATATATATATATATATTTGATATTTCAAAAAATCGCTTGAAATTGAGGTCCAGGAGCCAAAGCTGGCTACGATTAATTTTTAATCCATATTTGCTGCTAAATAACTGAACTTCGATCATCAGCTCCATCAGTCTAATGTATCACTCCGAGACAATTCTAACCACACAGCAGTCATCGTCAGTCGGATTAAGTGGTTAGGATACGTTATATATACGTTATATATAATGTACGTTATATATAAT